>JAQQSY010006140.1:0-11221 GCA_028646535.1 Procyon lotor | reverse complement strand
GTGCACGGGGCCCTTCGAGGCAGAAACCCCTCTCCCGTCTTCAAAAGCGTGACCCAGAACAGCGCCGTCGGAACTGAAGCGTCCGTGGGCCAGTCTCTCTCCTCCAGTAGCTGCCCTTGTCAGAGGCCGTCCTCACGAGGATTGGAGCTCAGATCAGATCGCGCCGAGACCTCGTAAACGTCTTCTTGGTCTGGGGTCTGCCTTTGGGCATGGCCCGCGGAACCACTGTCTCAGGGGAGGGGGCCCGACCCCTGCTGCCCAGACGTGGAGGCAGGCGGGAAGGCGCGGGGCACTCGGGCAGGGCAGCATTTCTAGATCGAGCCTCTTCTCTCCCCAAAACTGCATTGCCGAGCAAATGCAGAAAGGCCTTATTTCTGGCCCCGCCTGTCAAGTTCCCTGTGTTTCCAGCAGCCATGGTTTTGCTGCCTTCAGATGCTCCGGGCCCATCCCTGCCGCCGTCCCTTCATTACCGCCGCGTGGGGGGGCAGCCTCGTGTGTCCCCGGGGACCGTCAGTGCCCTGCCAGTGGGTGCGTGGGTGCTGTGTCCCGAAGCCCGGCCGTCATGACTCTTGCGGGGTCTGGGGTGGGCCAGGCCCGTCCCTCCCAGACAAGGACTGTGGCAGCAGGACTGGCGATGTCCCAGGTCCCCGAGCTCCGCTCCAGCTGGGCCCCCGGGGCTGCGTCTTCCATTCCCCACGAGTACCTCTGGCCGCGAGGGCCGAGTAGGAAGGGACCCTCGCTGGAGCTGCCGGGAGCTGCTTCCTTGTTTGGTCCTGAGGCTCAGACTGGTTCGCACTCTGGGGGATTTCAAGGGGAAGGACACCCTTTTTCCCTTTCTTTTTTTCCTTCAATGAGACGTTGACAGAGGGAAGCCTCGGCTGGCTCACCGGATGGGACACCTACGAGCATCTGAATGCTGTGCGAAGGACGAGCCTCACGTGTGGCCACCTTTGGCAGGCGTGGGAAGCCTGCGGGAAGCCCCCTGTGGTCCCGGTGCCCGGCCCTCATCCGAGAGTCCCTAGGACCGTGGTTCTGGCCTGGAGATTGGGGCTCCTCTGTGCTGGGCATGGCGCTGGGTACCTCCCCGGTGCCCACTGGACTGATCCGCACAGCCACCCTGTGAGGCAGGCATGTCACTAACCCTCTTCCCCTGCTTGGGGACACTGATGTGTGACGCTTTGGGGCCCCTTGTTCACGCTCGTGCCAGAGGAGCCTGGGTTGACGTGGGCAGCCTGTCACCTGAGGCCACCCCCCGCCCCGGCCACCGCAGCCTTGGATTTTCCGGGTGGACTCAGGGCACCCCGAGATCCAGGTCCGAGCAGCTCCCGGGGTCCGGGCCGTCACCCAGTGTGTGGCAGCAGGTGCACGTCCCGCACGACCTTCTGGAGCACCCTCCGTAGGAGGAGACGCGGGTTCCGGTGGCAGGGGTGGGTCTGGAGGGCCGGCGTTTGGATGCAGGCGGGGCTGTGCCCGGCCCGTGACCACGAACACCGGGTCACGGCTGCCGCTGCCGCTGCCGCTCAGCCCAGCAGAGCCCGGGCTGCACACGGCTGCTCTGCTTCCTGGAGCCTCTGGGGAAGGGAGCCCACGCCCAGGCCCCAGCCAGGAGCAGTGCTGCATTCCTGATGTGGGACCGGGCCTCCGTGGCCGCCTCTCTTCTCCACGGCCCCAGTTGTCCATGGTGGATGAGCTCTGATGCTCCTCTTTTTTTACCCCCCAAATATGTTTATTTTTTTCAGTGTTACAAGATAAATTGTTCATGCACCACACCCAGTGCTCCATGCAATACGTGCCCTCCTCAATACCCACCACCAGGCTCGCCCAACCCCCACCCCCTCCCCTCCAAAACCCTCAGTTTGTTGCTCAGCGTCCACAGTCTCTCATGGTTCATCTCCCCCTCTGGTTTCCCCCCATTCACCCTTCCCTTCCTTCTCACAATGTCCTCCATGTTTTTCCTTATGTTCCACAAGTAAGTGAAACCATGTAATTGATTTTCTCTGCTTGACTTATTTCACTCCGCATAATCTCCTCCAGTCCCATCCATGTTGATACAAAAGGTGGATATTCGTCCTTTCAAATGGAGGCATAATATTCCATTGTGTGTATGTACCATATTTTCTTTATCCATTCATCTGTTGAAGGGCATCTTGGTTCTTTCCACAGTTTGGCGATTGTGTCCATTGCTGCTATGAACATTGGGGTACATGTGGCCCTTCTTTGTACTGCATCTGCTTCTTTGGGGTAAATACCCAGTAGTGCGATGGCAGGGTCATAGGGTAGCTCTATTTTCAACTTCTTGAGGAATCTCCACACTGTTTACCAAAGTGGCTGCACCAATGCTCCTCTTGACGGTTCAGCCCCGAGATGCCAGGAGCCGGCCTTCGACGCCGTCACTTTTCTGTAGGATGGCAGCTCCATTTGGTAAGTTTTCATGGTTGCGTTGGGGAACTTTTCTCTTCCTGGCCTTCCCTTTCTTATGTTCGGCCAGAGACCTTTTGGCAAAAGGCGTGTTTTTAAAATTGAATAAATAAATTACAGCACGGCTTCTTGAAAGCTCTGTCGGCTCATGGGGGCCCACGTGAGCCCAAGTTACTCAATGTGGTCATTTGTTAATGGGGCCCCAGTGTTATTGGATTGTCGGGGCGCGTTCGGTGCTGGGGCGCAAAAGCACCAGTGGGGAGGGGGTCAGAAGCTGACGGAGCCAGGGGTCGGCACACAGGGTCTCCCTCTGTGAAGCTGGGCCCTTGCTTCTTAAACTACCTTCCGCTTTCCCACCTGCCCTCGATACAAAGAAGGGGTCGTGCCACTTGCTTCTGGTCCTTAACATCGTAGGATAAGAACAGGTTACCCAGAAGGACTGAAGGCAGTGAGATTGTGATCCAGCGTCTATAAATGATAGAACCTGTGTTTTCTGGAGAACAGGGAGGCTCCGCGATGACTTTTTTTCTGTTAGAGGAGCTGGACAGCTTACGGATTGATCTGCGGAGAAGTGTAAGGTATACTTCCGTGTGGGAGAAAAAACATACATGCTTGAAAGGTTAATGGCTGGTAAACGTCAATTTTCTACAATCCTGGCTAATAAAAATACCTTATAAGACAGAAAATGTCATGCTGCCAAAATTACAGGGGCCTTTGAAATCCATTTGAAGTCTTGGATCCTTTGAAAATGACTGGGGGTGGGGGGTTGGTGTGAGCTTCAAGTCTTTTCCTTCGTGGTTGAGTGACGGCACCTTTTCGGGAAGGTGGAGCATCTCCAAAGAGGCGGAGTCTTTCTCCTGGGGATTTTTGGCTGAAGCCCTGAACAAGTGCTCTGCATTCCTAGGCCTGGAAGCTGCAGGTGGCCCCTTGCTCGGGTAGCCCCGTCCACCCCAGTAAACGTGCCCTGGTCGGTGCGTCTTTGAGATGGCCCTGTGCCGGGGATTTGCATTTGAAACACCATAAGCACAGTATTCCCTAAACCTCTGGTTTTTTTTTTTAACATGATGGTGACAGCCTTTTGTGGCAGCCCCTAACATCAGAATGGGCTTGTCTCTGCTCTTTGGGTAGAGACTCCAGCGCACAGAGATTCTAGAACTTTCTAGAGTCTCCTGGGGAAAACCTGGGGGACTGGAGACTAAGGGCCTCCTCATCTTAGCCCCTCCACTTTCCTCGTCTTGTTTGCTTTCCTTGGATGCAGGTTTGAGTGTGCAGAGCAGAGCACCCAGAGAAAACCAGCAGGGAGGAGAAGTGCTTGTGGGGTATTACGACCCCGGGGTCCCACGGGTCCTGTGTATTCTGCTGGATTTAATTGAGCCTCTAGACATGGGAGCCCCTTCTTCTGAAGCGATAGAAGACAGCCCTCGAGTCCAGCCTGGCTGCACCCGCGTGATGGAGGGGCCTGCCGGCTGCCTCCCTGGTTTCTTAGATTCCCTTTGGGCTGCCGAGGGGCCACGGGCTGGGCTCCAGCATCTCGTGGGGCCGCAGCAAAGAGGCTCCCGTGGCTGCAGTTCGGTTCTGAAAGTCTCCCGGGCTCCCCTGACGTGGCGCTGTCATCGTCACACCTGTCTCTCACCTGTCATCGTCACACGGTGTGCGGGGCTGTGGGAACCTGGGACAGGAAATTGAATTTCCAGCAGGGTGAGCCTGGAGAGGTCGTACCTCCCCCCAGGGATGGGGGAGGAGGCGCCACTCCCGGGATGGGTCCCTCCCCACGTAAGAGAATCTTACTTTTGCCTTTGCCCAGGGGAAACATTAAAATAGAGGGCAGCTGGGATCTCACCAATGTGCCAAGGTTTGGGTCCAGGCAGGTTGGGGCTCTTGGGACCGACCCACTGGGGTTTGCGTGGGCTGACTGGGGGCCGGGGGCGGGAGGAAGGGGGCCGAGGGTCGCTGGCCTGAGAATGTGGGGACTTGGGAGCAGCGCGCCAGCCTCATACTCAGGTGCCGCCTTTCTCTTGGAATTCTGTCCTGAGCGGTATTTCCTCCCATTACAAAAGAGGCAGCGAGAAGAGAGTTCTTTCTAAGCCAGGCCTCTGTCCTTGGGGGAGCCCTGGCCAGGTGCTTGGGGCTGCTGGAGACGAGCCCCACTGTTGGGCTCTAAAAGGAGGATTCTGGAAGGATATCATTCTGTGACGTGCCCACAAAAGTCCCCTGGTGGCTTCCTTAGGCGGCCGCTTCGAGGAGGCACTAATTAATCACGTCCAGCAGCCGCAGGGGAGCAGGGGCTGCTCCCGAGACCAGGAGGCTGAAGTCTGCCCTCTGTCTGCTCTCCATGCAAGCAGAAAATCACCTTGTTTCCTCACTCGGAAAGGTGGTCATTTCATCAGGAAGCCATCCCCTTCCTGCCGTTATCTAGGAATTGTCTTACTGCATTTCTCCCTTATCAGTTTTGAAATAATGCTATTTCCGTCTTGCTTAAATGCCACGTGGGTTCAAACTTTTGTTGTTGGAAATGGCACTTCGGATGACAGCCTTGTTTATTGCCAGAGTCCCCGGTCACTCTCGAGGAGGGCAGATGTGACAGGGAGGCCGCCTGAGACCCCGGACGGACGCTCGTCTGTGTTTCCCCACAAAGAGTCCCAAGTTCCGAGAGCCAGGCAGGAGCCGTGGAGGCCAACGCTTATCTATTTATTTCCGCACATATTGTGCCGTTAATCTCCACTCACCCTCTCCCAGTGGAATTGCTCTTCGTGAGACTGCAGCCTCTCTCCAGAAAGTTATTTGATTTTTGATGTAAGGAAAGGATTAATGCCGTTGGATTTTGATAAGGCTGGCCGTCTAGTGTGGCACAGACATGCTTGTCCTGCCCGTATCGCTGATAGTTGGTTCGTTACGCGGGAGCACTGCAGAGTGGCGATACGGGGCGTGCAGAGATAATTGTAGTTGTGCTATTTAAAAAATAAGTCTAGTGCTTTACGATGTTAAAATGATAAGCTGTTTAGGGAAACTCACAGTGCCTGTCTTTTGGCATAGAAAAACCTCTTCTAGCAGCTTGACTTGGGTCCTATTAATCTGTTTTTATTTTCCTGAGCATAAATTAAAGCCTCATTCGTTCTTGAACTCTTCAGCAAGAATGTGAGGCCAGAAGTGCATGTCTGCAGTGTCGAACTGAACAAGTTTCCAGGACCCTACACCAATGATGAGCTGATGCCGTGCTCGTAAATGATCTCCAGTGTTGAGAGTAGATGTACTTGGTCAGACTTGGCTAAGTAGCTTGATCTGTGGGCGATGATCCTGATCCAGGTGTGAATCTTGGTGTCTTACCTGGGGACTGGGGGAGAGAGGATTAGAGGCCACATTTGCACAGTGGGTCCGTGTGATCCCATATTCCCACCATCCCCCTCTCCCTAGCAGGACAGTGACCTGGCCAGTGTTCACACCCCCTTGCTCACGCTGCTGTTTCCCTTGGGGCCACGTCTGGTGTTTTGGTGGGATGGGCATCCATGGAGGCCCCAGGTGGTGGTTAAAGGATGCTGGATAATGGAGACTGGGCCTGTTATTCTAGAAGGCCATGGGGTCAAGGGCTGCTGGACAGAGAAAGGTGTGGGCATCCAAAGACGCCACACTTCATTAATATACCACATTATTTATTTTGCCTTTGGTGGTGATGTCTTGCTTCAGAAATGCATGTGGATCTTTGGATCCACAGATATCAGAGCAGCTGCATCACTCTTTGGCCCATTAGTCACGGGTCCCAGAGGGTCTTAGGCTCTCCAGGCCATGGTCCCAGGGCCCCTTTCCCTTTTTCCCCACACCACGCCCACCCCTTCCTGGGGCCGGCATGGAGCCACCTGCTGCAGCAGCTGGGACTTGCCATCCCTGGGAACCCCTTGGGCCTCCTGCCTCAAATCCCGTTTCTCCATGGAGCCCCCATTCTGCTGCCTTCTATCCTTCTGCCTGAGCTAAGTGAGATTAATTACTTTCACCTCCATTGTCTCATAGCTTTATTGAAGTATGTGATTATGTGGAGTTTCTTGTGTTCTCCTCCACGTCTAATAGAATTCTCGTGCTGTGAGTGTGAGTGTGTGCACATGTGTGCATGTGGCCTTAGAGCTACACATGTGTGGGAGGAGGTGTGATAGGGAGCTGGAGAGCAGGGCCAATTCCCCAAGTCACCTACGAAGCCTCCCTCTCCGGAAGGAATCTTTATAGGAAAAGGAGATGAGCTTTCTCCCACCTCTTAGGGGGGCAGAAGCTAGAACGGATAAGCTAGAAAATATGAAAGCATGATAATTAGGGAAGGGTGGGAAAAGTCAAGTGGAAAAGTCAAAGTGTTTTTCATTTTGCACTTCTGTATTAGGGCTTGTTCGGTATATTTATTAAGCCATCATCAAAGCCAAGTAAGACAAATGTGGGTCTTCGTCTAATGAAATTGCCCCTCTGTGGGCTGTGTTAGATTCAGGTGACCAGAGCATGATTGGATAACAATGGTGATTATTATGTGAGTCTTCGGACTGGACCGCCTCTCTCTTTGTCCACACGGCACAGCACACGAGGCTCCTGCTGGAGAAGGGGCAGGGCTGACTTTTCCAGCTCCGGTTCTGACTTGGAACCACAGGGTAGGGGCTGGCGAAGCCTGATAGAGTCTTCACATTTCAGCCCCTGGTGCCTTTCTCCGACTCGGAGCCTGTGTTTTAATCTGTCTGAAAAGCACACAGGCTGCTGTTTGGTAAACTTTTATCTGCTGGGTTATTTGGTTGGTCCAGGCATTGGCAAGGCAGGCAGTTCTGCATCTGGGGGTCAGGCACCAAGGAGGCCCACCCGTTGATCTCTGCCTTATGTTTTTAGTTATCTGACTCTTCAGCCTGCCTGCCACCATGGCCCTGTCTGTGGGCATTGCTTCTCTGGAGGGCTCAGTAGCTCTGCCGAGTGATGCTCCTCTCGGGAAACGGAGATCTGGAGACGCTTGTGTATCTGCACTTGCAGGAGTCAGGCTGCTTGGCTGATCCCATTTTATTGATCCATTTCCTCTCCTGGCATTGCCGAGCCAGAGGCCTCCCCAGATGAGGTAGTGATGTTTTGGTGTTCTGGTGCTACACATGTTCTCATTCTAGATACTGAAACGTGTTCCTCATGCACCAAGGATGTGTTAGTGTACCGTCTGCAGTTACTCTGGGTGGTGGCCGCTGGGCTGGGGCAGCATCCCGCCCCGGTCTCAGCCCTCGGGGAGATGCCCAGGGCTTGCTCACTGTTCCCAGGGGACAAGGTCAGAATGCACGGGAGACAGGCGATGTGGAGGGGAGTGGGAGCACCACAAAGACATTCTGTCTCCTGCAGAAGCGTGGAGTCCAGGCTCTCCTGGGTCTCTGATGCTGGCCTGTGGGGTCCAGAGGCCTCTGAGGAAGGACGGCGCCCTGGACTCTCACAGTCACTGATCGATGCTGATTTGATGAACTCACGTCCCAGGTGGGGGTTGGCTTCGTATCCCAGCGGCTGGGATCATTCCTTACTGGTGGACATTGGAGATGATGGCCAGAGCCTCTGCCGCAGCAGAAATGCTGTGACTTGTGAGGGCCAAGGACCGAGGGCTGAGGGCCAAGGCCTGGGGAGAATCTCCGTGTTGGCCCCCCGCCTCCCTCTGAGGGCCCCCCCCCACATTCCTTTACTTCTAGGGTGAGAAGCCACATGGCCGTGACCACCATTCCTAAGAGCTGTCTCTCTAAAGTGGAGACTGCAGCCAGAAACACACCCAGGAACATTCTAGAAGGGGGGCTGGGGCCAGCACAGGCGGACAGGTCCCCCTAGCTGATAGCGTGGTCCTCACAGCATCTTGCTGCCTGTTGGCTCTCGCTCTCAGACGCAGCCAGAAGGAGTTTCAGAGGCAGAGCTGAAGTGGGTCCCAGGGCCCTGCTCACCCTGGCCCGCCAGGCTCTCTGTGAAACCGAGTTCCCGGTGCTTTCTTTCCCATTTTCTTGCTGGGGCCTCTTCCTCAGCTGGACACCTTGTGCCCCTGCTCAGTGCTGTGCTCCCCTCCTCTACTCCCCCTGCCTGTGCCACCGGGCTGCTGTCAGAGCCCTTGCCCACCACCCTCCCTGCACGGCGCCGTGGGCTCCCAGAGACACACACCTGCTCTGGCTGCGCCCCTGGCCTGGAGCAGGCCGTGTCCACGGGCACGCCCTTCAGGGCTGATGGCTGAGCGGGCACTGGGGACTGTGCTCCCCCGTGGCATCTCTGTGCCCCCCCAGCTTCCCCAACTCCCGCATGCCCTCTCGGCCTTCCATTCCTTTTCTCTGCTCTTCGCTGGGGAGTTGCCACCCCTCCTTATCTCTGGTGGCCAGTCTTCTTCAGAGCCCCACCCCCAGCCGCGGCTAGGACCCTCTCCCCGCAGCTGTGGTGGGACCGCCGTGGGACTCAGCCTGGGGAGGTCAGGGGCCGGCTCTTCCTTCCCCCATCACCGAGCACCTGCGGGGCCAGTCACCTGCCGGCAACGGGAGATAGCGGGAGTGGTCAGGGACGGGAGCCTCCCCTCCCCTGAGGGTGGTGCCCCCGCCGGCCCTGTGGGAACGCAGACGTGGCCTGAGCTCCCAGTGCCCAGGAAGCGTGAGCAGAGCAAACCCTGATGTGAAAATCTCTAGCTTGGTGATGTTCTGTGAGTCATGCCCCCAGCGGGTCGCTGGCCCAATTCCCGGCCTCCGTGCCTGACTGCAGGTTCAACTCTGTTTCCGGTATCAGGGCAGCTGCGTGGAGGCCGGTGCTGACGGGAGGCTCTGACTCTGGTCTTGGGGACAGGTAACTGGAGGGAAGGGACATCTTAGGGCCCACGGCTGCAAGGAAGAAAAACTCTCCTCCAGGGGGTAAAGGCCAGGCTTGGGGCCATCAGATAGGCCTCCACGCTAATTGGAGTTGATCTCTGCCTTATGTTTTTAGTTTTCTGACTCTTCAGCCTGCCTGCCACCACGGCCCTGTCTGTGGGGTGTTCTGGAGACCCACCATGCCCTGGGCCTGTGAGGTGTTCTGGGGACATCTGCCCACCTTGCAAACCGTGAGCCTTGACCGCTGGTGCTGGACGGGCCGGGGCAGCTGTTCCCTGGGGCTGGCGTGAGAAGGGGCGGGGGGAGAAGCCTGGTGCAGGAAGAGCAGGTATGGGGTGCAGGTAAGCAGCAAGGGAAGGAACCTTCTTCTGGGGTGGAATTACCATGAAGGTGGGAAAGTGGGTTTTCACTGCACTTGTTCAAACCCAGGCTGTCAGTGCTGAAGACCCCCAGAGCGTCAGGCCTGCGTGTGGGGCCTGCAGTACGGCTGGAGGGCCGTCCGAGTGCCCACGGCGCACACAGCGCTACGGACGGGGGTCCTACAGGGACAGAGACCCCCGTCTTCTCTCCTAGCATCAAGGCCTCAGGATGGCACCTGGATGTCCTGATTCTTGCAAATTTCGATTTCTCACAGAGAAAGCAGGTGCCAGGTGTGAAGCAAAAACTTAATGGCATTATTTTGCTTTTGCTGGGCTTGTTTATAAGCAGATTAGGCATTGATATAAATCTCCTTGTCCAGCGCACGTACTTTCATAAGATGGAGGTGTCCGTGAAGACAGAAGTGGTGGTCTGACCTGGGAGGGGGACGTGGGGAGACCACAGGGCACGAAGTCCCTATGTCAAGCGCGTGCTTGCCACCCCGCGTGGGGCTGGGGACCCAGATGACCTTCCTGGGGGTCTGACCTTGCACAGGTGAGCAGGCAGCAGTCTCCCAGTGCTGTCCCGTCTCCATGCTCTGGATGGTAAGCCCCCCGGTTGGTGTTCCATGGGGATGGAATGTTCCCCGTGCAGGTCACAAGTATTAAAAATCGTGGGTGGGATAGTGGGTCCGAGGGTCTGCAGATGGGGCAGAGCCTCGGCCGGGGTCCTCTCCACTCCGACACACCGCTCAGAGCCGTCCACCTGCCCCGACCCAGAGTGTGAGGGGGCCTGGCTCCCCCTTGCACGCCGGGTTCCAAGCAGCGGCGTGTGGCCCCGGGTGTGTGTGTCACCCCCTCTAGGACAGCACCATGGATCACGGCAGGGCGTCCACACAGCCGACACCAAAGCCGGAGGGGACACGTGCCTCAACCCACCTCAGGGGACAGACCCCAGACCTGTGCATTCATCACGGGCGATGTCAGCTTTGCCAGCCCGACCGCCCACGTGATAAACACGGGAGACGCTCAGCCTCTGGACCCAGCAGGTTCTGTCCACACCTCCGATCTGCTGGACGCTTCTTTGAAAACCCCAGCTGCTCCGGCGGGGGGTGAGGGGCTGTGGAGCAGGAGCGGGACTGGCCGGTCAGGAGCGAGACTGACCACAGAATCAGGCAAGAATGAACCTTGCACACTTTAGAGGAGATGGTTTCTTTTAAAAAGGTACCTTTCATTTGTCCCTCTTATATTAATTTGACAGTTTGTATTTTTAAAACACCATCAAAAATGTTTTTGGAAACTTGAAAAACAGAAAAATACAAAAAAAATTCAGCATAATTTTATCTCCCTCCTCTGAAGAAAGCACCTTTACTCATTTGGCGTGTCATCTGTGCACATATGTGTGCATGTGTATGTGCACATGTGTTCACATGTGTGTCCGTGTGAGCGTGTGCACATGTGTGTGTGCACAGGCTTGCATAGGTAGAATGTGTTGTAGGTGCACGTGTGTGTGCAGGTGTGCGTGTGACTGCTGTGTGTTTGCACACGTGTGTGCTTGTGCGTGTGCACATGAGTGCATGCACATGTGTGTGCGCACAGTCTTGCATAGGTGGGATGTGTTGTAATGTAGGTGCA
>JAQQSY010006139.1:0-11221 GCA_028646535.1 Procyon lotor | reverse complement strand
ATCAAGAGAAACGAAATCTGGCCATTAGCAACGACGTGGATGGAACTGGAGGGTATTATGCTAAGCGAAATAAGTCAGTCAGAGAAAGACAAGTATCACATGATCTCTCTGATATGAAGAATTTGAGAGGCAAGGCGGGAGTTTGGGGGGGTGGGGAAGAGAAATGAAACAGGAAGGGAGGGGGAAGGAGACAAACCATAAGAGACTCCTAGACTTACGAAACGAACTAAGGGTGGCTGGGAGGCGGGGGGTAGGGATAGGGTGGCTGGGTTGTGGACATTGGGGAGGGTATGTGCTATGTTACGTGCTGTGAAATGTGTAAGCCTGACGATTCACAGACATGTACCCTCGGGCAAATAATACATTATATGTTAATAAAAATTAAAAAATAAAAATAAAATAAAATACCCACCATCTTGGCAAAGAGCATAGACAAGAGGAAGAAAGCTGGAGGAGGAAATGTTACTCCAAGAATCCTTCAAGGTCCAGACAGGACATTTTAAAATCAGCGTAGAAGGGCACAGGATAGATACTGGCATGGTTTTTCCACATCCACTCCATTTAGGCAAATGCTATGAACACAGAAAATCAGTCTTCACAGAGGTCACCTCAGCAATCTACCTCATGGCAAACTCCATTGTGCTAGGCCCTTTCCACAGACACTATTGATTACTTGTGTGAACGCGAAAGAAAAGCAGCCACATCCAGAACTTTTGGTTTGGCAACTGATTTTAAGGTAAGGGTTAATTCTTCCTCTGAGACTGCGTCCGAAACTCTCTGTACGAGCCAGAATGCAGGACATGAGGCCGAGGAACTCAATTCTTCTGACAGAAAGCCAGTAATCTTAAGCAGGTTTCTTTGAATCAGAGTGGGAAGGAACCAGTTCTATTACACAGGAATAAGTCATCCATAAATATAACTCGAGACTACACACAACACTGTATTTCTTTCAGGGAATTTTAAATTCTCATTAACCTTCATGACCATTTTGCCAGATGTACAGCCAGTAGATACGAACTCCAGTCACCTCACGAAGGTGCCAAGAGAAGAAATGTCAAGTCCTAGATCATGAAACAAGCAAAGCATCCATTGCCCTGATGGTCTCTCTCTCGGTGTTTTCCAGCAATTCTTTTCTCTCCGTGGCAGATAGATAGGTTCCAAAGGAGCCAGGCAAGGGTTTGGTGTCAGTGCATAGGTGATGAAAATCAGCTGTGGGACATACCCTGGAGCTGGAGTGGGGACACAAGAGGCCTATCGGTCCACACAGCAACCCACACACTGGCACGTCACGACCTAAAGATTGAAAAACAGGGGGCGCCTGGGTGGCTCAGTGGGTTAAAGCCTCTGCCTTCAGCTCAGGTCATGATCTCAGGGTCCTGGGATCAAGCCCCGCATCGGGCTCTCTGCTCAGCAGGGAGCCTGCTTTCCCCTCTCTCTCTGCTTGCCTCTCTGCCTACTTGTGATGTCTCTCTCTGTCAAATAAATAAATAAAATCTTATAAAAAAAAAAAACAAAACAAAAAAGATTGAAAAAACAGGTGTCTACCCATTGCCAAAACAAGGTATCTCTTTGGTCCATTTTGGAGGGGGGAATCCTATGAGGGAGAAAAGACCCTTTGATGTGCCCAGTTGTTGGCACAAACTGGCTACCCGATCTGGTCCAAATCACTGATTTTGTCATTCCAAGTAAATTTAGATCCATTCTGGTTTTTATCTTCAGAATTATTTGTGTAACCAATATTTCTGCTTCTCTTCTATGGGAGGGAAAAGAAAACATCCAAAACTCCAAATCCTTTAAAAAGAAAGTTGGCGTTTTAGTCACAGAAAATGCAAAAACAGACAAGGCATTATAATATTATTGCGAAGCAAAGGCTTAATTTCCATTCAGAGGAAATGTCATCACTGCGTGTCTCCGGTGAAAGCTACAAGGGTCTAGTCAGAATGATGCCACCAAGACAAAGAGCAAGGAGAAGGGTGGGCCAAAAGACAGGGAGGGAAGCTCAAGCCAAATATAATAAAAAAGGGAATAGCCTTACAGCTAAACAGTTTACTTTTCAAAGGCAGCACAAGGGCAAAATGCTTTGTGCAAAGAGAAAATTAGTTTCCAAAGTGTATGCATTCTACAAAGAGCCAAGTTAATTATTCAAAGCAGAGGCCCATGAATTCCCACAATTTAGTCATTCTATTCTGACACATTCAGGCCCAGCGAGCTGCTTCTTATCACTAAGACTTTGATAATTGGCTTAGACATATCAAATAAACTTTCTGGAGAATTCAGTCGTAAGCAGGTATGACATCCTAATAGGGGTTTTATTAGGCCTTTCTCTGTGCAGTAATGTATTAGCAATCACTGTGACATTTTCTGCTCTGGGGGGTTTTGGCCTTGCTCATTTTTTACACTTGCTAGAAAATAAATTTATTCACGGTAGAGATCTAATCCAATACACTACTCTGTTTACCCTGGTTTCTAAAGGAACAGGCCTCTCAGAATTAATGAAAAGTGACATATACATCATAGAAGAAAATGCACTATCTTCAGCCAGGCATAACTGAAGACCAAGAATCCCTTCTGATTCTACAAACTTGGGAAGTCAGTCAGTCTGGCTTTAGGGTCCCTTTCCCTGATCACACTTTGCCTCCCATTTCATCCAGGAAAACAAAACAAAACCCATAACCAATAGCAGGGATAGATTACATTTCTCCTTTTTAGCAGCCATTGTAGTTTAAAAAAAAAAAAATTCCCTGAGAAAATGTCTATTGGATATTATCTGGGATGAGACAATTTGCTCCTTTGTATTTAATACTCCTGATGACAAAACAAACAAACAACTGAAGTCTTAGCACTGTGTATTTACACACTGAAAGTGAAGTTATTATTTGGGTGGAGATCAGTGTAGAATGAAAATGGGAGCCTACCTACCCGGAAGGGATGAGCCCGCAGAAGAATGGAAGGTAACATTCGGCCTCTTTCCATAGTCTTTCACTCTCTTCATGTGTATGAGAAGAGTCCTAATGGGAAGCCACATAAAGCACCATCAAAGTAGTCACAGTTTGCTCAGAGTGAAGAACATGATGAGATAATATTAAATACTTTTATCGCATAGCAAAGAAGCATCAATAAGGGTCATCTATGTGAAATCTCTGTACTCTAATGCTAGATATTTTACCACCAACTTCCTACTTCCTCCATTAATGAGGACAAAGTTGATAAGGAAAATTGATAAGGACACGGGAACTCTAAGTAACTCAATTTAATCATTGGTCTTCTTCTTATTTAAGCCCTTATTGGCCTGACCTATGTTCTAATTCAGAAACATTGGCAAAATCTAGGGACACCTGGGTGGCTCATTCAGTTAAGTGTCTGCTTTCAACTCAAGTCACGATCTCAGGGTCCTGGGATCAAGCCCCGCATAAGGCTCCTTGCCCTGCGGGGAGTCTGCTTCTCCCTCTCTCTCTCTCTCTCTGCCCCCCCCTTACTCATATTCTCTCTCAGACTCTCTCAAATAAATAAAATCTTTTCATAAAAAAACAAACATTGTCAAGGTCTAGCATGTCCCTCAAAATACCCCCTCTACCTTCTGGATGAGGCCTGAAATTTCCTTGTCAAACCTTGAACATGATGCCTTGTTCAATGTGAAAATTCAAGTCTTTCTGTAAAACACACGGCATTAAAGTCTGGTCAGTTATTTGTGTCTCCTTTCCCACTATCCAGACCCCTCCCCATTCCAAAAGCCTGATGCAGCAGGCCTAGAGGAAGACCCAAGAAGTGGTTTTTTTTAAACAAACTTTCTAAATGATTCTGCAGTACGCTGAAGTTTGAGAACTACTTCCTCGGTAGGAATGAGTTTCGAGCTTTCATGAGCACAGGCTTTGAGGAAAGGAGGTAAACTAAAGTCAACTGATGACTTGTCATGCATCAGGAACTGCTCTAGGCAATCAGTAACTGCTCTGTGATTTCATCTCTCCTCTTCCATGAAGAGGGTTTTATTACTCCCATTTTGCAGATAAGAAACTTAATTGCAAAAAAAAAAAATTAATAGCCAACCAACGATTGCATGGCTAGGAAGGCTGGCACGAGAGAATTAGTAACAGAAGCAACAGCTCTAATACTCATAGGCTTTCAGAGATGAAAATAATGGTGATAATGTCATCTTACTGAAGTTATATTCTTAGCTGGACGATGTGTTAGGCATTTTCCATCTATGGTCTTACTAAATTCTTACAACTACCCTTTGAGATAAATGATATGAATTTCATTTTATACATGAGGAAATGATCTTAAAGAAGTTGTCTGGAACGTGCCAAAGTCTGCATAGCCATACAGTGTGTATACTATGTTTAAGTGGAGCAGCTGAATTTTGAATCCAAAGCTTATGTTCATTCCCACAGACACTCCCATAGGAGCCCTTAGTATCTGAGAGGTAAAAATGGCCTCTGGGGTAGTCAGAATTATCCCCGCCCCCAAGATGTCTACATACCTACTCTTCAGACCTGAGAATTTGTTGGGTTTCATGGCAAAGGTCAACTAAAGTTGCAAGTGAAATTGAGGTTGACAATCAGATGACCTTGAGACCCATCCAATGGGCCCAATTGGAATCACAAGAATCCTTAGTGGAAGAAGGGAGCAGAAAAAAAAGAGAACCAGGGAGAGCTTTGAAGATGGCCACAACCCAAGGAATGCGTCCTCTAGAAGCTGGAGAAGGGAAGGAAACCAGTTCTTTTCTAGAGCCTCCAAAAGGAATGCAGCCCAGTGGATACCATGATGCTAGCTTAGTGCAACTCATTTTGGATTTCTGACTTCCAGAACCATAAGATATTAAAGTTATGTTGTTTTAAGTTGCTAGGTTTGCGGTGATTTGTTACAGTGGCCATAGGAAACCAATGCAGAATCCCTCCATGTTAGAGAAAGAGTGCAGACTTGCTTCACAATTATGCTAGGGTTGTGCCAGATTTAACTCTATGACTTGTCACCATTCGTGGCAGAACCCTTGGTCATTCCTCCCCTTCTTCTTTGCTTTACACAACCTCACTGAGGTTGGCTCTCACGCAGCTGGGTGCTTAAGGAGAAGGGGCCACTCCCAAGGCTCAGAGAATGCCTCAATTAATCTGAGCTAATTGTGTCAGTTCTCTTTCTCTTATCAGTTAATGGTTTAGAAAAGAGAATTCAACACAGTCCTGAACATGAGTCAGGATGGAAAGTCTGAAAGGGGATTGCTGGAAAAGTTTCCCTTACTCTTTAAAAGGTCCATGAAGAAGGACTCTTTCTCTCATGGCCTTTGGATACTGTTCTATGTTTGAACTGATTGTAGAAAACTGGCATATATTAGCAGACAAGTTAACACACTGAGAGCAACGGAGTAGGAAAAAGAAAGATCTGGGTCTTTGATGATGTCATTGAGCCACTGAATTAGCCAACTCTAGACATGCCTAATTCTAATCATTTTGTAACAGACAATAAATGGCTTATTGTTTAAGTCATTTGATTTTGGGTTCTCTATTACTTACAATAGAAATCAACCCAAATGATGTAATGGAAAATAAATTAGTCACCAGTCTTTGTGTAAATTACTGTGTGGTTTGGTCCTTTTCTGTCTCGATGGAAGGGAGCATTATAGGTGACCTTCTTAAAAGATCAGTGGTGGTAGGATTATTCAGTTCCTGGGTTAAAAAGTCCTCTCTAAGATTTCTTACCCTTAAGAAATCTGACCCTTAGATTCATTCAGTAATTGTGGAAACACAACTTCCATTGCTGCCAATGTCTATTAGAAGGAGATCTGGGTGCCATTAGATAACATTTAATCAAGGAACTAAAAATAGCCAGTCCTTACCCACCTATTAGGTGTTGAGGTTATGTGTGCTTAAGCACCAATGACAAAGAAAATGCAATGTCATACTCTTTTATTCATTGGGCTTGGGCCCCAACCCCAAAAATACAACCCTTTGATAAACTCAGTAGGAACCCCTTGGCTTGGGTACAGAAGTCTAGAGAAAATTTTCAAAGTTGAATCTTACCTCCAGCCTTCCATTGGGGGGGGGGGGGAAATGAGTTCAGTGTTCCCTGATACACACAGGTGGGAGAAAAGAGGTGAATATTGGGTGTCTTAGGCTTCTGCCAGCAGGGGGTAGCTTAGCCATCTTGCCCTGATGCCTTATAGGAGACGAAAGCAGAAGAGAGTCCCACCTATGTGCTTGATCTAAAGAGGTCCACTGCCCTGATCTTTACATGAAATCTGAACAGTAAGATCAGCAACTCCTCTTCCCAAGGAAGGGACAAGCAAATGCCAAGTGGGATCTAGGAGAATATAAATAAAGTTCCTTCTCAGAAAGCCTCAGTATCTAGCCTTTCACCATCTAAGGCTTTCCTTTTATAAGGTAGTCAATATTGCACTGCTCTTAACACTTAATGCCAGCTTCATTCATAAGTGACTTACTTTCCCCTGTGCTTGAGCCTTCTCTGATGAATTATTATGTGTGTGTGTATGTGTGTGTGTGTGTGTGTGTGTGTGTATACACGAATATATATACATTTTTTTTTTAAGAGAAAGCGTGAGAGCACAGGCACGTGAGCAGGGGTGTAGAGGGAGGGACAGAGGGAGAAAGAATCCCAAGCAGGCTCGATGCCCACCGCAGAGCCCAACACAGGGCTCGATTTCACAACCCTGAAACCATGACCTGAGCTGAAATCAAAAGTCAGACACTCAACTGACTAAGCCACCCAGGTGCCCCGAATTATTATATTTATAAGCATTTATTTCCCATGGCTCTGCTAAAAACTGAAAAATCATAATCACAACCCAATCCAGACGCAGTTTAAAATCCTTACCAGAGTGCTCCCTCATTATACACAGATGGTGTCTATGTGGTGGTTAGCATAGTCATGGGATGAAACAGCTGGTCTTACTGATTTTTTGGCAAAAATTCACTTGAGGGGATTTGGCGGGAACTTTCTGGCCTCCACAATTTCAGCTACCCCCGAGTTCACCAGCGTGCAGTATGAGCTCTATCCTAATCCACAAAAGAGGCCAAGAAAATTCTGTGCCCCCACGGACATCCAATCTCCTCCCTCACATCTTAGCAGCCAGGCCAAGCTCTTTCACCAATGTCCACAGAAGCTCATTTTCTCATTTCCAGTTTTCATTACAGTCTTTTCATAGGTGAACAGCTAAAATGAACATTCACCACCTTGGCATGCAAGTCCTTCCTCGGTCTTTTTCTAACTAACTTTCTAGAGTTAGATCCTATTTCTGAAGACACTGCTCCAACAAAGTGATTTTTCTTAACAGAGTCTATTATATCCCACAAACAGCTTCTGTGTTCTCACTTCCACACTTTTCCTCACTCTATTCTTTATAATGCCTAGCACACTAGCAATGGAAACATCCTTGCAGATGACTCACTCCAAATGATTCATTCTCATCTGCGAAAACTTTGTTCCAGAATTACTGGAACCAGAGAACACAGTGTATCAGTTAGGCTTTGCTTTTTAACAAACCACCCAAAACTGAGCGAAGAATGACTTAGCATTTTTTATGATTATGTGGGTTGGTGAGTGGCCAGTTCATCTGATGATTGTTGCCTAGGTCCATCATTCAGCTGCAGAGCAGCTGACTAGAAGGTCCAAGAGGACCTCACACCCGTGTGGAAGTTGGTATTGCTGTGGGCAGGGGTTTCTGAGTCTCCTCTAATAGCTCATCTTTCTGCAGGCTTCCTTATATGGTGGTCTGAGGGCAGTGGTCCATGAAGATGGAAGGTCGAAGCTACCAGGACTCTTGTGACCTAAACTGGCATCACACCCCATCACTCCCACTACATTCTACTGGCCAAAGCAAGTAACAAAGCCAGCCCAGATTCAAGGGTGTGGAGAAATAGACTCCAACTCTGGATGAAAAGAGCAGCAAAGTCAAACTGCAAAGTGGAATACACACTAGGGTGGGAGGAATTATGGCCATTAAACAATCTTTCACATGAAATGAAGGAGGGACCATTTGCTGTGTCGCACTGATACATAACACCTGGAATTCTAGGCAAGGACTCCTTAGAAAGCTTCTACCTAGGGTAGAATGGAATGAGTAGGATGGGATCCAGGGCCTGATATGGATAGATAAGTATATCAAGAAGAAGCCAACCACTGCTGCTGAATATGGTTCTAGCGCACTTTGAAGGGAAAACCACAAGATACACTCTTCCCGAGGGCAGGACAGGGAGTTAGCCATACACACGGCTCCAACCGTGCTGAAGGTCTAAGTAAGAGCAGCCCCCATGCTCCTGAGTCTGGTCATCTGCTTTTTACGCCTCCAAACTCAGTTGTCAATATGCCAAGAGATGATTAGTATCCCAGAGCCTGGACCACGCTAATCAAATCCATGAGTGGCTCTTGTGTAAAGAAGATTGCCCTAATTTGCAAAGATAAAGAGTCCATTAGAGGGTTTGGCTGCTTGAGTTCCTGCTGTAAAGCAACATGAAGATCCAACTCGTATTTAAAAAATGACTGAGTAACAATAGGATTCCAGTCAGGGGAGCCGTGGGGTGGAATGAAAGATCATGGGCTGGCTTTCAACCACATTCCTGCCAACTACGAGCTCTAGGACCTTTGGCAACCTCTCTCTCTTAAGGAAAAGTTCTCTTTCTCTAATCCTCAGTTTCCCATCTGTAAAATAAGTATACTTATACCTGGAAAAGTTGCTATAAAAATGAGAAAACTTCCTAGGACATAGTATTGTACAATAAATGTAAGTATTTAAAATAATTATAAAGTACTCAATATTATTCTAAGTCATTACTAAATACGTACTTTATTTCACATAATGCCAAGATCTCATTGCTGGGTCAAACAGTGAGAACATCTTGTCCCTTGGATTCCCGTGGGACTTGGTTACCATGTTTAGAGAAATCCAGAGCAATATTTAAAACTTTGCATGAGTGTCACTATCTCTGTCAAACCTTCCTGGGAATCTCCTATGTTTCTATTCTCCCACTACTACATATCTGTTTGTAAAAACCTGGGAAGCAGAGGTAGCAAAGCACTAGAAGTGTAAATCAGTTTCATAATTTTCCATGACCTGGATAAAATGTATTCACCGAGGTGTAAGAAACAATTCAGCTAATCTCCCAAGGATGAAGATGTCACTAATGAGGTTTTATTGTATAAAGCTATAACTGCACTCTTAATAAGAACCACATTGGAGGCAATTTGCCCATCTTAACACTAACACATTGCAATTAAGAATTTAGATTAATTTCCCACCATGATTCCAGAGAAGGAGAACCGACCGACGCTCTGTCAAATAAAATGGCAGTGGAAAGCCAGGGCAAGGTGGAAAAATACACAATTCTCCTCAAAATAAAAAAGACTTGTCTAAAATAACATTTCAAGTATAGTTGCTTTATTTGCCCCATTTTTTCTAAAATAATTAGATAAAGTATCATCCCTTCTCTATCCTCTTACAATAGTTCTCCTCACTCATGTGCTTGCTGAAATAGCAGACCACTCCAATCATTTGGATGATCACTTCAGCTATTCATCTAACCACTAGCTCACAGAAAATGTGGTCTTTTTCAGTTTGTATTTATCCACTCAAACAGATATCTTCAACAAGGAGAGGGCATAGACATCTGTACGTCTCTCTTTCAGGGACACTTCCCATAATTCTCAAAATATTGATCATAAATGAGCCTTGTTCTGAGACATACTGGAAATTCCCCTGATCAAGAGATTAACCAAGACCAGTGACAAAGAATGAGGAAAACCTCACCAGCCAGCAAAACTCACCATATCACAGAATCAAAAATGAAGGGATTTTGTTCCCTCCAGACCCAGGTCCCTGACAGGAAGTCCTTGGCTTAGCCTGCTGAGGTTACCATAACAAAATACCACAACTGGGAGACTTAGCAAGGTAATTATTTTCCCACAATTCTGGAGGATGGAAGTCCAAGATTAGGGTGTCAGCAGGGTCAGGTTCTGATGAGGGTTCTCTTCCTGGCTTATAGATGACAATCTTGCCGAGCCCTCACTTCTTGCTGAGTCTAATAAGGCCAACAACCCTATCAGATTAGGGCCCTACCTTTATTACCTGATTTAAATTTAATTACCTCTTTAAAAACCCTATCTTCAAATACAGTCAAATTTGGGGTGAAGGCTCAAACATGAGTTTGGAGGGAGAGGGAGAACACAATTCAGGCCACAGCAATGCTCAATAAACATTTAAGGAAGTAACTGACAAGAAATTCAAAGTATGAGCAAAGGCATAAAAGCATGGATTAATGGAACAGCAAATAAGCCTGTTTAACTGGTATATAGGCTACTTAAGGGGAATAGTGAAAGGTATGATTGGAAGGCTAGGTTAAGACCAGATGAAACACCTTCAGTATCATGAAAAGCACTTTTACTTTACCCCATAGATAATAAAGGCTTTGGAGCAGATGAGCCAAGATAAATGCTTCACTTTTGAAAGAGTATCATGGCAAAAGTTTAGAGAATGACTTTGCAAGGTGAAGATCAAAGGAAAGAAGACCGATTAAACGTCACTGCAGTGGTCCAGTAAAGAATTACTCACAGTGATTGGTCTTTACAGAAAGTTGTATCTAAAATGGATATGGCAGATTCTTCTCTCCTTGGCAAATGAGGAAAATGACCCTCTGCCTCCAAAAGGCTTGGTCTCCACATTAAGAGACTAAGTCATGATCATGTGGATCAGATTGCAGAACAAGGATGTATAACTCCCAGTCTAACCTCTTCATATAAATATTTTCCAAGTCAAGAATAAAAAAGGTAATTTACATAGGGTTTCCATGTCTCCAGGAGGGCAATCTTTGCTCTTCTCCAATAAGTCTAGAAATCTATAAAAGAATAAATCTACTTGGTTTTCTAGGAAAAAGGGAAGATGGAGCTAAATTCTACATTGTCAGGAATCAGACAGGAAGTGTTCCACAACGGTTAAGAGTGTGGTTTCCAGGGGCAAGATGGCGGAGGTGTAGGAGGCACAGAGAGCCCTGGGAATCAGAAGTCCAGCTAAAGAGGAGGAAATCACTCTAAAAGCCGGCAAACACAACAGCAGGGAGAAGAGAATAAGAACAGAAATTCTAGGAGCAGAAAATCGACCACTTTCAGGAGGTAGGACGTCTGGAAAAGGTGAATTTAAAGCTACGGGAAGAGAGACCCCAGGGGGAGGGGCCGGCTCCCAGCAGCCGCAGAGCCGCGGAGCACAAAATCCGGAACTTCTAGT
>JAQQSY010006138.1:0-11222 GCA_028646535.1 Procyon lotor | reverse complement strand
CTCTCTTTTCGTCTCTTTAAATTCACTTTTTCCACTCCTACCTTTCTGAAAGTGCTTGATTTTCTGCTCCTAGAATTGCTGTTCTTATTCTCTTCTCTCTGCTGTTGTGTTTGCCGGCTTTTAGAGTGGTTTTCAGCCTCTTTCTGGATCCCAGTGCTCTCCGTGCCTCCTACACCTCCGCCATCTTGTCTTGGTCTCCCAAATTTGGGATAATTTTCTTGACACCATCTTCCATGCCAACCTACCAGAACTGCTGTGAGGTCAGTTTAGCTAATGAAGCAGTTAGGAAACTCTGCAGTGTCATATATGTATATAAAAGGGTGCTGTGCTTTAAGTGAAGAGTCAGCAGTTTTCAGAAGTAATTCTTCAGGGGCACCTGGGTGGCTCAGTCAGTTAAGCATCTGCTTTTGGCTCAAGTCACGATCCCAAGGTCCTGGAAGGGAGCTCTGCATCAGTTTCCATGCTCAACGGGGAGTATGCCTCTCCCCCTCCCTTTGAGTCACCCCCATACTCTCTGAAAGAAAGAAAGGAAGGAAGCAAGGGATGGAGAGAGAAAGAAGTAATCTAGTCCTTCAGGGTATGACAAGTTCATAATGACGTCTACCCACGGTGGCTTCTCCAAATATATTTAGAATCCTGAGTAAGACGTGTTTGCCTTGGGGCACCTGGGTGGCTCAGTCAGTCAAGCATCTGCCTTTGACTCAGGTCCTGTGATTGAGCCTCACCTCCAGCTCTCTGCTCAGAGGGGAGCCTGCTTCTCCTTCTCCCTCTACCTCTCCCTCTGCCTGCCACTCCTCCTGCTTCTGCTGTCTCATTCCCACTTTCTCTCTGCCAAATAAATAAATAAAATCTTTAAAAAAAAAAAAAAAAAGATTTGTTTGCCTCCATGAATTCTGCTCCAGTGTGTCATTTATAATACCATTAGGCTTTATAAGAATATCTGCACTTTTGTTCTTCAGCATTAGCTCATATATCACTAAGAATATTGGGCCTTTTACTAAGTTTGTACTTTTTTTTTTTCTTAATGACTGCTTTCATAAAGACAGCACTGTCTCCTCTCCCCAACAGCCCAGTCAAATGCCTTCACAACCATCTCGGTATATTAAACTTCTTCCCATGCCAACCAAGACTTCCTGAAGCTATTAATATGTTTTCTAATAAATGAGGGTGATTAATAAAATTAAGCAATGCTTTCTGCTTGCCCGCTCCAAAATAGAACTCCTACTGATAATATATGAAAATCCATTCCAGTTTTATGAAATATACCATTTATCTCCATTAGTTGGCTTACTAGTATCTATTGACCTCCCGCTGGGTGTTAGACGTTCTGCCACATATTTTAGCAGAGGGAAAAATAAGAAGATCCCATGCACGTCCCTAAGAAGTTCAAAATCTATTTTGAGCAACGCAAACCATACATCGATAAGGGCAAACCCATGAAATGCAAAACCCAAAGTACAGTGAAATCAGCAGGGGTGATATCTTAGCTTTTAGAATCAGAATAGTTCATGCACTTAATTCCATGAAGTAGTCAAAGAGAGGTTTCCTATTTTTGTAAGTATCTTTGTAAACTTAAGTTACTACCATGAACAATCAAGGTATTTCAGATAAAACAGAATTGTTTTTCTTAAGAAGGTCTGACGAGCTGGCGAACCTGGATCAACATTGTCATATGGCAACAATCAACTAGATTCTTACTTCTCAGAGGATGGAAGAAGAAATCAGGAGGATGGAATCACCTAGGAGATTGTTAGAAATACAGATTCTCAAACTAGAAAGCTACGTGCAAAAGAATGAAAACAGACCATTTTCCTACACTATATACAACATAAACTCAAAATGGATCAAGGATCTAAATGTGAGACCTGAAACCATAAAAATCCTAGAAGAGAGCATAGACAGTGATGTCTCCGACATCAGCTGTGGCAACATTTTTTTAAGATACGTCTCCTAAGGCAAGGAAAAGAAAAGCAAAAATAAACTATTGGGATACATCAAAATAAAGTTTCTGCACAGTGAGGGAAACCATCAACAAAACTAAAAGATAACCTATGGAATGGTAGACATATCTAATTAAAGGTTAGTATCCAAAATAGATAAAAATGTATGCAACTCAATACCAGAAAAACAAATAATCAGATTAGAAAATGGGCAAAAGACATGAACAAACATTTCTCCAAAGAGGACATACAGATGGCTAACAGACACATGAAAAGATGCTCAAAATTACTCTCCATCAAAACTACAATTGAGATATCACCTCACACCTGTCAGAATGGCTAAAATCAAAACACAAGAAACAACAAGTGTTGACAAAGATGTGGAGAAAAAGGAACACTTAGGCACTGTTGGTAGGAATGCAAACTGGTGCAGCCCCTCTGGAAAATGGTATGGAGGGGGTGCCTGAGTAGCTCAGTTGGTTAAGAGTCTAAGTTTGGCTCAGGTCAATTCCAGAGTCCTGGAATTGAGCCCCATGTTAGGCTCCCTGCTCAGTGGCATGTCTGCTTTTCCCTCTCCCTGTCCCTCCCCCTGCTCCTTCTCTCTCTCTCATTCTCTTAAATAAATACATAAAATCTTTTTTAAAATGGTATAGAGATTCCACAAAAAGTTAAAAATAGAACTACCTATGATGCAGTAATCATACTACTGGGTATTTATCCAAAAAATACAAAGCATCAATTCACTGGGATACATTCACCCCTACGCTTATTGCAGCATTATTTACAATAGTTATATTATGGGAGCAGCCCAAGTGTCCACTAACAGATGACTGGATAAAGACAATGTGGTATAAAAACATGATGGAATATTATCCATCCATAAAAATAATGAAATCTTACCATTTTCAACAACATGGATGGAGCTAGAGAGTATAATGCTAAACGAAATAAGTCACTCAGAGCAAGACAAATATCATGATTTCATTCTTATGGAATTTAAGGAACAAAACAAACAAGCAAAGAAAAAAGAAAGAGAGACAAAGCAAGAAACAGACTCATTAAACTATAGAGAACAAACTGATGGTCATCAGAGGGGCAGTAGGTAGGAGGATGGATGATAGGTGAAGGGGATTGATAGTACACTTAGCATGGGGCGCCTGGGTGGCTCAATCGTTAAGTGTCTGTCTTCGGCTCGGGTCATGATCCTGGGGTCCTGGGATCGAGCCCCACATCAGGCTTCCTGCTCAGCAGGAGGCCTGCTTCTCCCGTTACCATTCCCTCTGCTTGTGTTCCTTCTCTCGCTGTGTTTCTCTCTGTCAAATAAATAAAATCTTTAAAAAAAAAAAAATAGTACACTTAGCATGGTGGGCACTGAGTAATGTGTAGAACTGTTGAATCACTATATCATACACCTGAAACTAAACAACACACTGTACGTTAACTACACTGGAATTACATTAAAAACTTAAAAATACGGAATCTCAGCCTCCTTCCCCCATTCCCAAACTTCAGCCCCAAAGACGAGGCACCCAGGTATATTATAGGCATTCAATAATGAGAATATGAATGTAGTGACACATAAACCAATGAGTGGAGGAATGTCCTATTAAAGTCAGAACTTCAAGTGACAAATATTTATTTCCCATCAGGTACAGTGTTAGGCCCAGGGGATACAGGTGGAGAAGATATTCCTACTCCCAAGGAATTCCCGATACATCTGGCAAGCCTGATAAAGAAGCCATAATTGCTTTCTTATCTATCTATTGCTTTAATAATGCTACATACCAAACAACCACAAAACCTGAGTGGCATGCTACAATTATTACTTATTGATCATGAATCCGGGGTGGTCAGCTAAGTGACTTTGTTGCTCTTGGCTTGACTCGATTACATACCTGGGAGCAGACGGAAGGCCAGATGCTCTTGGTTACAATGACTGGCTCACCGCCATATGTCTCTCATTCTCCAGAAGACTGGCCTGGGCATTTTCATAGGAATGCCAGATATGCACTTTTTTTTTTAACCAGAAAATGTTTACATTTTATTTTTTTCTTTAGATAAGGCAAATCTGTTTTTCCAAGGAAATAATACAATTTGGCACAGAGACCAAAGGAGCTACATCTGTCTTGTGACTGAGGTTTGTTTAACAAAATATGAACTGCCAACAACCACTTCTTCACCTGGCAGCATTTCTCAGTGATGCCCTTGGCTTAGAAGCCCAGAGCAATCTGCAGACATGGCAAGAGACAATTTGAAAGAAATGACTCACTTTGTGAACAAACCAACTGGAACTGACCTTCAAAGGAATCCTAACTGGAATGGGGATACTTGGAATTTCACTGTGGAATGACTCAAAACCAGCAGAGACACTCAATGGCTTTGTCAAGTCTTTCTTTGTCTTATGTCCACTAACATCTCACTGGCCAAAGGAAATCACATGATATGTTCAGAAATAAGAGGCAACGGTTTCCAAGTCACATGGCAAAGGGTATAGACAGAGGAAAGAGGAAGAATTGGGCCATTTTTGTAATCTACCCTAAGAGGTATTAAAAAAAAAAAAAAAGTGCTATAGGCAGAAGCTTAAAATCTAAGCACAGGAGAATGATTTTGGAAGTTTTTCCATTCCACAATCCCAAGATCATTTTTTCTCAATATTCTCTAAACCATTCAGAGCCATAGAAAAATAACAAATAGAATTCACCGAGCCCTTTCAGTATATCAGACTCTGTGCTAGGTTCTGCACATGCACTAATGCATTATTTGCTCCCCAACAACTCTAAGATGTATATGATTACTGCAGCTATAGGTAAAGAAACTAAGGTCCAGGGACGTTTGATGACTTGCTCAAGGAGCCACATCCAGGATTCAAACACTTTGGACCCTTTGTTCTCACCTACAGCATAGAAATTAAAGTCACGCCCATCACCTGTCCTTTTTCTTGATAAAATAGGCAATATAACAGTTTTCACAGTAGAGATCCTTTCTGACCAAATGTAGGGTTCCAAGAATAAAAATTTCAGTAAGTGAGCCACCAGGAGTAAATTCTAGCACAGGTGAGCCATGAAATTGCAGTGTGTGTATTTAGGGCTGTTGTACACTAACCGACAAGGCCTATTTGTTTTCCCTTTCTGCAATATTGAATTTTTAAATTGCTTCCTTGGTCCAAAAAGTTCTCATGCCATTTGTGTCGTGTCAGTTTCAAGACAAATTCAAGTAATCCTGAAGCATCTAATAATCATGTGTCAACCAGCGACGAGGGCTGTGTTTTTTTCCACTGTATGAATAATGCATCTTTAATGAAGCCATTTCACTTTTCCAGTTTGAAAACTGTAGCCTAAGTATTCCCTCCTATCACATTATTTTGTTCTGGGTGGTCATTCACCTGATTTTGCTCGTAATTTCAAGATATAAGAAAGGAAGAAATTGAGCCCATGGACATGAGCATTCGGGGTCACTTGGTGTTCCATTGCCATCAGAGAAAACTTTCTCAGCCTAAAGAATTGGATTTGCACTTGGTGTGACCCATTTGCTTTCTCTCCTGAAATGCACAATTTCCCATCTGTTCCAGAACTTGGCTTCCATCATTGTCTGGTGTGGAGTAAAAAGCTCAGAAACTCAAATGCAGCCTTGCCTCAGCAATCCTGTCAAATTCCCTAGTGGAACTTCTAAAATGGCCCACTTTTCAAAGTGACATAACAAGCAATGAGCCATTTAGTGATTCAGCCGGAAATCCAAAGACCAGGCTGTTTGTCCTCAAGCATTTCCATGAAGAAGAAGAAAAAAAAAAAAAAAACAAAGAGGGAAGAGAAATATAACTTTTTCTTATGATCTACACGAGCGATGTTTAAAAGGCTTTGTTCCACATGACAGCTCCCGTCAACAAGGGGTTCTGCCTGGAGGGCTGTGCTGAGAATTCTGAGCTCTTGTAGGGACAAAATGGGACCTGTGCAGCAATCAATTAGTAATGTCTGTTTGCACAAAGAGGCGTGGTAGCCTGTGGGCTATCCCGACTTCCTTCTAACGAAAGTCAGAGTTGTCTAAACATCCATTCATCTAGAGTTATCCAATAGGTCTTCTTATACACAGACAACAGAATAACTCTTGTTAACACCAAGTATAACCGATGGTATTAAAGAAGTTAACTGATGTCAACATCTTTCCACATGGGCCACTGTGAAGGAAAGTGATCTAGGGTTTTTCTCGACATAACAGTGTAAGAAACCTATTACATGCTTACATTTTTAGTCTTCGTATCCCAGCTCCCTAAAATAGGCTTCGCCCAATTGGATTTCTCTTTAAAAATAGTTCTTTCCTATTTTCTCCCCACAGTTTAGAAATTGAGTGCTAAAAAATGACCACGGAGCCATGTCTTTCTGCAGTCCCCGCATCGAATCAGTGGCTTTCTTCTGGACACACGGTCAGGGGACATACCAGGAGCCTTGTTCAATAAGAGCAATGTAACCCCAGAGCATGACTCCAAGGACCACAACAGATCGTTAGCTAGAAATTAACTGCCTTTCTTGTCTGGTACCTCATTAAAGTTCAAAAATAATTGTTGCTCCTACTAGTTAGCGCTTATTGTACTTCTCCCCTTATCACCTTGTAGTGCCTCGGTGAGGGAAACAGCCTTATTGATTGATGTCAGCAGACACGGGGGAACAAATGGTGTTTCATTCGTTACATGAAGGTTGGCCCACGCATGGTGCACCCACTCTGGCTGAGCGGGACAGCTCTGGGCTTAAAACCCAAGTCAAAGCAGGAAGGGCCACAAAGCCCTCCATCCACTTTCACTTTTCTCTCCTCTTTCCATTTTTTTTCCCTCCCTTTCTAATGTGTTCTTTTTCCCTTCAACTTTCCTCACCCTTTGTTTCCTTTCAACTTTTCTCCCTGCCTTCTTTTTCTTTCCTTTTTTCCTTTGATTCTTACCTTCCTCTTCTCTTTTTTTCCCTCTGTCTACACCATTATTTATTTCTAGCTATCGAGGCTGTGAGTTCAACATGTATCGAGTGAGCTTTTCCAGATGGTCTGCATGTTTCTCGTGGTCACGATAAAGCTGCCTGCCATTAGATCCTTTCCAGAGAAGGGATTTGCTGCTGGCTGGGGGAGGCCCCAGGGAGTGAGGGGGATGAAGGCCACTGTCCAGCCCGAAGTGAGCCATGGCTGCCATTACTTAAACAGACTCAAAGTAAAGTCTGCTTCTAACGCTCCTGAAGCTTCATCCAAAATAATGGGATAGACTGTGGCACTGAGAAGACTTAGAGGGAAAATCATTTTAATCCATTTTCTAGTTCTTTTTTTAACTATTATTTTAATAGGATTTGGAGGGAAATGTACCATTCCTTGGTTGAAGCCAATTTTGGTCTGATTCTCAGCTTGCCCAACACCCTAGGCTGCTCACCTCAGAAAACAAGGCAATGGAGCGAGGGTTCAGTGGGCTCCCTTGGCCTGGGGTTTAAATGGGTAATTGATCATGCCTAAGGCCTTGGAGCTGAAAATTCACTAGAGCCCACAAAGTACTTCAGCCCCTCTCTCTGACAGACCCCTCTTTCCTGCTTTCTTGCTGAGAACCCAGTCCCTATATGCCACATCTGACTTTCCTGAGAAAGATTTAGAATAAAACTTGGGAGGCACCTGGGTAGCTCAGTTGGTGAAGTGACTGCCTTCGGCTCAGGTCATGATCCCGGAGTCCCAGGATCAAGTCCCAAATTGGGCTCCCAGCTCAGCAGGGAGCCTGCTTCTTCCTATGATCTCCTCCCCTCTCGTGCTTTCTCTCACTTGCTCTCTCTCTCTCAAAAAAATAAATAAAATCTTTAAAAATTTTGTATAAATAAATAAATAAATAAATATCTGTAGAATAAAACTTGGATCTGTGTTTAACTTATTATTAAAAGATTGCCTTTTTCAAGGGCTTACAAATACCAAGATTTTTGCATAAATTAATACCTTTTAATTTTCACAACTTTTCTGAAGTGAGAACTGTTGTTTCCATTTAACAGACATGGAAACTAAAGCCTAGATGTGGAATTGATTTGCCCAAAGTCACAAAACAGTATGTCATACAGCCACGACCGACAGCACGGCAGTGAGCTGCAAAGCCCTTGTTTGTGTCTACACTCCACTGCCTCCTTCAAAAGCCTACAAGTGCGTCTGTACAATGACTAACCTCAAGTCTACAGAACCCCGTAGACTGGGTACCCACCCTCCTAGGCCCTGTTCAAGCTTCATTTTCTGTACAGGTCTCTTGCCACAGAGAACTGGTCACCATACATTTAACATTTTCTACTGAAATTTCATTTCCTTTTTACCATTTCCTCTGTCTCCCTATCTAGACTGTGAACTTCTTAAGGGTCAGAACACTTTTTTCCACTTCTTATTTTTGTCCAAAAAGAATATAGGTTCTCCAACCACGCTCTGCATATCAGTGTCATCTGGGGAACTTGTAAAAAATACAAATGGCTGACACCTCTCCCTGGGCTCCTAAAGTGGCCTCTTCAGGAAGGGTCCCCACATCTGTACTCTAACCCATATCATTAAGTTCATCTGAGGCACAGTAAGGCATGTAAATAGCTTACCTACAATATCTACAACAGGTTTAAGCAATTCTCCTCTCAAAATGGCTATGGGGGGGCGCCTGGGTGGCTCAGTCGTTAAGCGTCTGCCTTCGGCTCAGGTCATGATCCCAGGGTCCTGGGATCAAGCCCCGCATCAGGCTCTCTGCTCTGCAGGAAGCCTGCTTCTCCCGCTACCATTCCCTCTGCTTGTGTTCCCTCTCTCGCTGTGTTTCTCTCGGTCAAATAAATAAAAATCTTTAAAAAAAAAAATGGCTATAGGATCCAGTCATAAGTATTTTTCATGACCAAACTACCTATCTTCCTCTGCCTCCCACAGCTCCTACTAAAACAACAGGACCAGGGGTGCCTGGGTGGCTCAATCGTTAAGCGTCTGCCTTCGGCTCAGGTCATGATCCCAGGGTCCTCTGTCAAATAAATAAAAATCTTTTTAAAAAATAAATAAATAAAATAAAACAACAGGTCTGGATGGTCCCTTGTGCCCTCAGGTGACCCAGATCCAGGACTGTACTAGAGCCTGGCCTAAGGGTGTTCCATTTTCTAGCAGAAGTAGAAGGCCAGACTCATGCATATGTCCTAGGGAGTTAAACTACAACAAATGTTATGACAGAGGTGTGTGCAAAATGCTCTCTGAAACCTGCAGGAAATGGGGAAGGCTTCTCCAAGGAAGTTAAATTGGTTGAAGGATGAGTAGATGTTGTAGAGTGGCACTGGGGAGGGGTGATGATTGATTTGCAAGGAGGTGCAAAAACATGTATAAAGGCAAAGGGTGGGACTCAAAAAATATCACTTTTTTAAAGCAACCATTAAATTACCATTAATAGAGAACTGGTTATAAATGATAATATAGCTATACAGTGGAATACTATACAGATGCAAAAAATGAGTGCAGAACTCTATATATTAATTTGGAATAATCGCCAAGACACATGGCTGAAAAAAAATCAAGGTACATGTGTGCTGGGAATAAAACCATGGGCGAGACTGTGTACATACACACACATTTGTGTTCAGGCAAGAATATTCTGGAAATACACATGAAATGCACTGGGAAGAGAGCCTGGGGGATAGGTGGCAAAAGAAAATGTTTCACGATATGCTCTTTTATACTGATAGGTTAATGTGTGTATATTCATTCTTCATTTAAAAAGTCCATTAAGTGTTTTAAAAATATTTTTGGGGGGCACCTGGGTGGCTCGGTTGTTAAGCCTCTGCCTTTGGCTCAGGTCATGATCTCAGTGTCCCGGGATCGAGCCCCACATCAGGCTCCCTGCTCAGCAGGAAGCCTGCTTCTCCCTCTCCCACTCCCCCTGCTTGTGTTCCCTCTCTCGATGTCAAATAAATAAATAAAATCTTTTAAAAATTAAAATATAAAAAATTAAAATATTTTTTGGTAATCAAACCCAAGGATAATGAATGCCATTCTACAAAATTGTTTCCTATTCTGGTAAGAAGTACCCCACCACTCAGGTGTTCAGAAAGAACCCGATCAACTGCCCAGCCACATGGTGTAGACAGGGAGAGAAATGGATTCAAGCAAGTTAGTTAGATGAGATGACTTTCTGGGTACAAAGCCACGGGAAAACTCAAAGAGCCTACGCACAAACATCTAGGGGCAGAGCTTCCATCACCAAATTCAATTAAGCAAGCCCATTGTTGACACCCGATAAAGCTATTGAATCCAAAATCTTTATATTAAAATGTCTATATTGTGAGAGTCTGCTAATCTATAATAAAGCCACATTAATCAAAGATTTAAATGAAGTTAAAATTGTGTTAACAAATACTCTAAAGTTCAGAATCACTACTTTCCATACAGGTAGCTCACATTTAGTGCAAATATTTCCCTCTTGTGTGCTACTCCTCGGTGTCTGTTGAAATTGGCTTGCCCATTGCCCCTCAGTATCTCCCTCCCGCCAGAGCAGCAGTAATCTCATTACTGCTCAACTCCAGGGTTTACTGCCTTTGTGATATGATCAGGTAGCTTTCTCAAGAAATTTCCTTTGAGCTCCTCACTTTTAGAAAAGAAATTTCCTCTGCTGCCTAAAACCCCCTGGCAGGTGTAATTTGTGGCATTGTGCCTCACCACGAGGAGAGTGCATGAAGGCAGGAACACTAATCAAATTTAGAAACAACGAAGAAACAGTGGGCTCTAAGTGGATCAGTATATGAGTAGCAGCCCACTGTATCAGATTTTAGAATGTGAAAACTGGAAAACCTCGGGGCTACACTGCATGTGTATGAGATTAAAGTGCCCATCTGGGAAAATTGGACAGCTATATATAGAAGAATGAAACTTGACCATTCTCTTACACCATACACAAAGATAAACTCGAAATGGATAAAAGACCTCAATGTGAGGCAGGAATCTATCAAAATCCTAGAGGAGAACATAGGCAATAACCTCTTTAACATCAGACATAGCAACTTCTTTCAAGACACGTCTCCAAAGGCAAAGGAAACAAAAGCGAAAATGAACTTCTGGGACTGCATCAAGATAAAAAGCTTCAGGGGCACCTGGGTGGCTCAGTGGGTTAAAGCCTCTGCCTTCGGCTCAGGTCATGATCTTGGGGTCCTGGGATTGAGCCCCGCATCGGGCTCTCTGCTCAGCGGGGAGCCTGCTTCCCCTCTCTCTCTGCCACCTCTCTGCCTACTTGGGATCTCTCTCTCTCTGTTAAATAAATAAATAAAATCTTAAAAAAAAAAAAAAAAA
>JAQQSY010006137.1:0-11223 GCA_028646535.1 Procyon lotor | reverse complement strand
AGAGAGAGAGAGCAGGAGCACAAGCAGGGGGAGTGACAGGGTCAGGGATAAGGAGGCTCCCTGCTGAGCCAGGAGCCTGATGTGGGACTCGATCCCAGGACCCTTAACCCACTCAGCCACCCAGGTGCCCCAACTTGAGTTTAATTAATGAAATTGAATCTCAGAAAGCAGTCAGGATCTTAGCAAATGGACACCTCTCCAGAGATGAAAAGGAAATGCTTCCAAGAGTAGAGACCTACTAAATGTGTTATTTGTGAAATATTTTGGAAGAACTTAAATTACTAAAGTCAATTTTCCCTCGCTGATAAGGTAATTAGTTTTCACTTATTTATTACCACTGTTTGCGATTCATAGACCAAGGCACACATGTCAACTATCAAGAAATCTAGTTATGACCTCAGATGGCTCCCAGCTGTTCCCTATATGTGAATGAAACACCCACAGAAAACTTTTCTCTAGCAAATGTCATTCCTTTACCCCCCATTCTTTTTTTTTTTTTTTTTAAGATTTTTTATTTATTTGACAGAGAGAAACACAGCGAGAGAGGGAACACAAGCAGAGGGAATGGTAGCGGGAGAAGCAGGCTTCTGCCCAGCAGGGAGCTCGATGCGGGGCTCGATCCCAGGACCCTGGGATCATGACCTGAGCCGAAGGCAGACGCTTAACAACTGAGCCACCCAGGCGCCCCTCCTTTACCCCCCATTCTTTTCTTTTTTTTTTTTTTAAGATTTCATTTATTTATTTGACATAGAGCACAAGCAGGGGGAGCAGCAGAGGGAGATGGAGAAGCAGGCTCTCCCCTGAGCAGGGAACCCGATGTGGGGCTCAGTCCCAGGACCCTGGGATCATGACCTGAGCCGAAGGCAGACACTCAACTGAACCACCAGGTGCCCTCTTTATCCCCATTCTTATGGCATTGATGTTAGGGGGTTGGGGGAGGGAGGCAAAGGAGATAAGTAGAGAGGAGAGAAGAAGGTTCACGTTCCTGTAGGCAGCCGGCATCATTTGACTGACAGCTTCTAGAATAGTGTTTGGTTTCATTCCACTGAAACCCTGGCACCTCTACTTGGTCATTACTCTTTGAGTCATTTGAGGTCATTTAAACCTATCTCCACCCAGATGCAGATAAGATTTTAAAAAGGAACACAGGAAGCCAACTAAGATAATAGATAAGGGGAGAAAACGAAGGACTAATCTCATGAGCAATTATGTTAGAGGAGCCTTTTACAGCTGTAATTCTTCCGTGAACTATACCACAAGGTGGTGAAGCCTTGCAAAGCTCTGGAATTGAACTTCAGGTTGAAAGATACTTCAAGGGACTCTTGGAGTCTGGCTCTCTCAATTTATGGAGAAAGAAATTTATGAATGAGACACAGAGAGATTCATTTACAAAGTCAAGGTCTTGCAGCTAGTTAATAAAAGAGAGTTTGGGGCATCTTGGTTGCTCAGTCAGTTACGCATCTGCCTTCAGCTCAGGTCATGATCCCAGAGTCTTGGGATCAAGCCCCACATTGGGCTCCCTGCTCAGTGGGGAGCCTGCTTCTCCCTCTGCTGCTCCCCCTGTTTATGCTCTCTCTCTCCGTCAAATAAAATCTTAAAAAAAAAAAAAAAAAAAAAGAGTCAGAGTTTGAAGTTTGGTCTGCTGAATCACAATTCTGTGATCTTCCTTTTTGCTGCCTGAGTCCATGTCCTAAATCACTCCAGTCACAGCACTCTGGCCTTCCTCCACGAGTACAATTTTGCCCTCATCAGGAACCATCTGTCTCATTCATTATTTTGTCACTCAGCCATGTTGCAAATATCCAGAGCCCCCTGTATGATGGGAGCACAAGGAGAAGAACTTCACCATCCGGGTCCCTGTCTTCGAGGTGACCACGGTGCCACTCCTTGTAGCAACACTTTCTGGACCCAGCCTTCCCTGTCAGAAATGACTGCTTCCCTCCCTAGGAGAGGTGCTTGGCTTTCATAGTTGAAATATCACTATTAACGGTGACACGAGAGAAGGGACAAAACACGACAGAACCAGAGATGTAGCCTATGGTAGATATGATACCCTCAAGACAGTGATGGGCTTTTGAAATTGAGTCAAGCAACCGGCAGGCCACGATGGGGATGGGATTACAAGTGTCCCTGGGGTATTTTCCTCAAATTCATTCCACGGAACCGTCTGCAAAGAGGGCTTGTATTTTTCACCATAACTGTAAATGCTTCTTGTCAGAGGCAGTCTGGCTGACATCCAATCTTTCATGGCTCGGGTCACGATTAACCTACACGAGTCCCTAAAACGCTGCAGCTATACTGAGACATCCCAGAGGGATCGCAGCAAGAAGGTATGACTCCGACCTGAGGTTATGTAACCAGCAAGGCAAAAAACAAACAAACAAAAACCCTGGCAGCTCAGAAAGAGTTTGTTTTTCTTTCCTCAAGGAGACTTAATCAGACCCGAGTCTAAGAAGACTTGTCTTAAACTGACATCATAGGCTTAAGTAGTTCACTATTTTACAACACGATATGCACCCATTTTCATTCCTCTCTGGCTTCTGAGTTCTGTCCTCCATTTGAAATTATTGTGATGTCGGAGAGCCTGCTGGCATGGAGGCTTTCCCAACACTCCCATTGTTCTGTTTTCCAACAGGAGTAAAGGAAAAGTAACCAGTATCATCAGCAATGATTCCATGTGAGTAAGGAAATCCCAGTGTGAGCCCGTTTCCTTTGGAAACATGAATCAGTGTTCCTGATGTTGAAAATAGATTTCTGCAGCAACTTGTTTATTTTATAAAGATTTCAATTCAGGATGAAGAATGGGGAGAGGTTATGTTAAATTATTTTTACATGTTCCATTCGAAGCATTGTCGGCGGACTGTATTTTCAAATTACCTCTTATGTGCATGGCACACAGCAGATAGAGAATGCATGATCTTTAATATTGAAAAGCAGGATCAAGGGGGATAGAATTTTAAGGGGGGAAAGATTCTTTGGGCCCAAGAACTATTTAGTCACTAGAACATCTTACTCCCTGTTTTCCAAGATGCATTTGGGAAAGAAGCTATGGGAGTCATATGAAAGTCTACCACGGTTCTTTAGCCACTTTGAAGCTTAGATTGAATGTTAATTTTTCAAATAACTGGGTTTCATTAAGGACTACAGAATAAAGGGTAATAAGACAAAATATTTTTTTTTTAAAGATGAACCCAGGGGCGCCTGGGTGGCTCAGTCAGTTAAGCGTCTGCCTTTGGCTCAGGTCATGATCCCTGGGTCCTGGGATGGAGCTCCATGTCAGGCTCCCTGTTTGGCAAGGGAGTCAGCTTCTCGCTCTCCTTCTGCCCCTGCTTGTGTTCTCTCTCTTGCTCATTCTCTCAAATAAATAAAATCTTAATTTTTTTTTTAATTTAGAATATTAAAAAAAAAAAAAGACAAACCCAGTAGAGGTGCCTGGCTGGTAGAGTGTGTGACTTTTGACTTCAGGGTTGCGAGTTCGAGCCCCACATTGGGTATGGAGATTACTTAAAAACAGAATCTTAAAAAAAAATTTTCTCTTTAAAAAAAAATGAACCCAGTAAAGAACAAAGAACTACACTTACCCTTGTGATATATCTTCTACTTGCTGCCCAAGATGGGAGAGGGCCACAGGGGGCCATGGAGAAAGAACCATAGAGATGTGCCGCACAGCACCAGTGGTCCCCACAACCCCCCTCTCCTTCTACAATTTCCCCTTGTACCTAGTGAAACCTTCCAGAGGAGAAGGAGCAATTCTGAAATAGCCCAAAGTAAGTTTACAAGTTGGGACTGAAAATAAATATAGCACTGGTTCGTTATTATTTGAGCACCTCAGTGGGCTATTCAAGCTTGAACATTTCCGTTGATTATCATTAGAATTCTCCTGGCTTTAACTAAGTATTCTCTCTTCATCCTTTGGCACGAATCGTGCACTAATGACGTGAATACTTGACACAAAATGCCATAAAATATTATGCTTTAGTAACTTCCTAGTTAAAATTTTCTTTCATTTTCTTTACCGGGGCCAAGGTACAGTTTTGCCATTTGGTTGCGAAAAGACTATATTTCATAAAATACCAACGGGCAATTTTTAACATAATAAACCCACATCTTACGGCAGATTTGCAAATGCATCAAATAGGCAGAAAGCAGAGGCAGATAGTGATTCTTACAATGCCATAAAAGCAAATAGTTGTTTCCCTGAAGGTATCCTGAGGTATGAAAATGCCTTCAAAGAAAAAAAAACAACAACAACCCTCTCTAAGATACACATACTTGTAATAGAGTTTCTAACGTGCCTAAAGATGAGCGCTTGCTTATGCATTTTTTTTTTTAATAAAACCAAGTAACAGGGGCACCTGGGTGGCTCAGTGGGTTAAAGCCTCTGCCTTCGGCTCAGATCGTGATCTCAGGGTCCTGGGATCGAGCCCCACATCGGGCTCTCTGCTCAGCAGGGAGCCTGCTTCCCCCTCTCCCTCTGCCTGTCTCTCTGCCTACTTGTGTTCTCTCTCTGTCAAATAAATAAATAAAATCTTAAAAAATAAATAAAAATAAGTATATAAAACAGCCACCTCTGCCCTGTCCCTTGGAGTCTATCATTCGCATTGGGTATCTGCAGAAGAGCCTTGAAATGATTCCCTCTCCTCGGCCGTGTGAAATACACGAAATACATGACTGCGTCCTTTCAAGCCACACTCAGACACGTCATGCCCCCTACGCCATTCCTGGCCCTGTCATGAAACACTCAGTCTTGTGACCAGCCGACAGGTTGCAGCTGCTTCGGCACAGCGAGGGGGAAAAGTGACATTTTACTTGCACCCCAAACCAAGCCGTTATATTTACCTTCTACTTTGAAGATAGTAAAGTGCGGTCGGCAATGGAAAGAACCCAACGCGTTACCTGCGCAGTTCATCCACAGACCCTGGTAAACCCAAGTGGCGGTTATCACCGAGGAGGCTCGGGTGGTCACTTTCCACTCATTGGAGGCGGTGGCCGCGACGAGAGCTCCAAACCCTCCGACGCCGAACACCAGAGCTGAGATCTGCGCCCTGGACATGTCGCTCTGCCTTCCCCAGTGACAGCGTCCACGCAGAAGGCTTTGGTGGGCTAGGCATGCAGCGGGCGACTGGCGCTCGGGCGGGTGTCACGGCCAGTTAACGCGCACAGGGGACCGCATCTCAGGCTCGGGTGGCCCGCGGAAGTACGGAACTCAGGATGAACTCAGAGTTACCGATGGCATTTTAAAGACAGCCTAAGATGATCGCTCTAATTTCCTACGCGGAGATTTACTAAAATTCTGTAGATGTATTTTAAAGGTTTTGACTTCGCAGATTTTCCCCCCCCGGCACCATAGTTAATGCTTAATTTTCGGTTAGCCTGAAGCTTAACGAACCGTGCAACAGCCAGATATTACAAAGTACAAATTATACAGTAACAGTGAAGGCTTATTTGACCAATTGTTTAGTCTCGCATGCTTCTGAATCTTCATACAAATGCAGTCATATAGTAGATATTCCATAACCTTGTTTTTTCACACGTGATGTCCGTGAGATTCATCTGTGTTCAGGAATGTAGTTGTCAGGGCGCCTGAGTGGCTGAGTGGGTTAAAGCCTCTGCCTTCGGCTGGGGTCATGATCTCAGGGTCCTGGGATTGAGCCCCGCATCGGGCTCTCTGCTCAGTGGGGAGCCTGCTTCCCCTTCTCTCTCTGTCTACTTGTGATCTCTCCCTGTCAAATAAATAAATAAATAAATCTTAAAAAAAAAAAAAAAAAGAATGTAGTCGTCACTCATTAAATATTAGAGCTGAAAACAAGTACTTCAGTAAACAGATATACTACAATTTATCCATTTTCCTGGAGATGAACTTTTGCTTTGCTTCTCCCCTGCCCACACCCGCCTCCCCTCAATAGCGATTGCAACAGCCCTAAAGGTTCTCATGCATTTCTCTTTATGCACCTGCACAAGAGTTTCTCCATGATAACCTTAGAAACAGAACTGCTAGAAAGTCGGAAATAAGAGGGAAGTACTCCTCCAACTTCATAGACACCACTAAAGTGCCGTACTGAGAAGTTCTAGCAGGTTACCATCCCACTACCAGTGGATGAGGCCCGTGGTATCACTTCATAACATGTGGTATTAGGGTGTTCTTAGAATTGCTGGGTTTGGGGGAGGGGCGCTGGCCACTCTGATGAGTGTAAAGATATCGCATTATGATGACTTTCGTATTTGAGGGTTAATAATGAGGCTGAGCATATTGTCATGTATTTCTTGTTTCGCTCTATTTTTGTCTACAAAGACATTTGTAGCTTTTGCTCGTGTGATCCATTGAGTTGCTTGACTTTTTATGATTTATTTTTAAGATTTTATTTACTTGACAGAGAGAGAGCATAAGTCATGGGAACAGTAGGCAGAGGGAGAGGGAGAAGCAGATTCCCGGTTGAACAGGGAGCTGGATATAGTGCTCACTCTCAGGACCCTGGGATCATGACCTGAGCGGAAAGCAGATGCTTAACCGACTGAGCCACCAGGTGCCCTTAGATGGTAATCTTTTATTGATCTTTCATGTCGCAAATATCTTCCCCTAGTTTGTGTTTTGTCTTGGCTACTCAATAAAGACTCTGAATTTTAATGCAGTTAAATTTATCAAGCTTTCACTAAATGATTTGTACTTTTGAGATCATGGTTCAGAAATCCCCCTCAGAGATAACAAATTCATAACCCTCTACTCCTATCTCAAAGTTTTAGCTTTTACATTTAAGTTCTTAAATCATCCAGAATTGATTTTTCGGTTTTATGATTTAGGACCTATTTCATTTTTTAATATGGGAACCCAGTTTCTCTGTCCCCACTAAATAGTCCCATGTTTTCCTACTGATTTGTAGTCATATCAGATATCAATATTTGCATGGTCTGTTTATGGATTCTCTAACCTGTTCCATCTATCTCTTGTGTGTTCCTGCACCCATACAATATTCTCTTAATTACTCTAATTCTATAAATGATTCTTGAGGTCTTGTTGATGTTTCTTACTTTGCTCTTCTTTTTCAAGAGTGAGACTTTTTTTTTTTTTTTTAGCTCTTTGCTGTTTCTTTCATATTTTAGAATAAGCTTATCAAGTTATACATATACATACTCACTGGGATGTTTGTTGGAGGAAAGTAAATAACTTTATAAAGTTGAGTCTTCCTTCCAATCAGTATTATATATCTCTTCATGTAACCCATTTTTAATGTCTTTCAGTAAAGTTATACTTTAAGTCTTGTTACATTTTTTGCTAGATTTGTGGGTTTTTTTAAGACTTTATTTTTAGGTAATCTTTATACCCACCGTGGGACTCAAACCTACAACCCTGAGATCAAGAGCCACGTGCTCCACTAACTGAGCCAGCCAGGTGCCCCATGCTAGATTTATTCTTAAACTTCGGACTCATTCTAACACCTATTGTACCTAACATATGATTTTTCTGATTTTCTTCTTCTTCTTTTTTTTTTTAAAGATTTTATTTATTTATTTGACAGAGAGAGATCACAGGTAGGCAGAGAGGCAGGCAGAGAGAGGGGGAAGCATGCTCCCTGCTGAGCAAAGGGCCTTATGCGGGGCTTGATCCCAGGACCTTGAGATCATGACCTGAGCCGAAGGCAGAGGCTTTAACCCACTGAGCCACCCAGGTGCCCCTGATTTTCTTCTTATATATACAGTTGACCCTTGAACAACGTGGTAACTAGGGGTGCCAACCTCCATACAGTTAAAAATCCATATAAAACTTTTGACTCCCCCAAAGCGTAAATAGTAGTCTCTTGTTGACCAGAAGCCTCACTGATAAGATAAACAGTTAACATATTTTATATACTATATGTATCATATATTGTATTCTTACAATAAAGTAAGCTAGAGAAAAGAAAGTGTTATTATAAAATGATGAGGAAGAGAAAATACATTTATAACACTGCACTGTATTTATTTTTAAAAATCCACATGGAAGTGGACACACTCAGTTCAAACTCTTGTTGTTCAAAGGTCAACTGTACATATCGTTTTTCTTCTTTCTGGCATTTTTTTGAGTTTTTTCCACATTTCAATTTTTCCACTCTATTATATTGGAAGTTACACATTATTTGTACTGTTTAATAGTTACTCTAGAAATTTTAGTGCGTACACAATAAATAAAATCAATCATTGTCTTTACTCTCCTTCTGAATGATATAAGCCCTTTAAGATGTTTTAACATTAATAACTCCTCTTCCGGCCTATGTTACTACTTTATTTCTATGTTGTTTGATTTTCAGTCCCATAAATTAGAGTTTTCTCTCCACAGATGTTAGCCCCACTTTTATTATTGTTATTATTACTGTTTACTGTCATTCTTCTTCTTTTTTTTTTATTTGTTTGCTATTCCACTCTTCCATTTTACTTCTCAAAACTCCCTTGTGAGGTTACTGTTTTTCTCCTTCTGAAGGTCTATCCTTGGGAGGTTTCCTTACTGAGGGGCTGTTGGTAGTTACCTTAGTTTTGTTTGTTAGATAATATATGTCTTCTGTGCTTGATTTTGATAGATAATTTTTCTGGGTATACGGCTATAATTTGACAATTAGTTTGATTCAGAACTTTGACGATAGAATACCGTTTTTATCTGCCTTCCATTTTCACTGTAGAGAAATCAAGAATTGGATTTGTCGTTTCTTTATAGATTAATCCATGTTTTCTCTTTGGCTGATTTTAAGGTTCTCTTTGGTTTTGGCAGTTTCGCTTTGGCTTTCTAATATGAATTTCTTGGTATCTCCTGTGGGATTTACTGAACTTCTTAAATCGAATGATTCATATCTTTCATCAATTCTGGAAAGCTCTTGGTCCCTTCCTTCTGTAGATGTTACTTCTGCCACTATTATTTTTTTTATCTCCTTCTGTAAAACTGATAAGATTTTTTGTTTGTCCTTTTTCTTCAATATATTTGATGACTTTATCTCTCCATGCTGCATGTAATTTGCTGTTAATCCATTCAGAGGTTCTAATTTCTAATACTGTCCTTAAAAAAAAGTCTAGAGTTTCTGTGTTTTCCTTTTTTGTATCTTCCTGTTTCCTTTTTCTAATCTTTTGTTCTTTAGTCATAATTCAAATGCCCTATTTTGTTTTTTAAGTATTAAAGATACTTAATTTATATTCTGTATCTCATTATTCTCATATCTATAGTTTTTGCAGGTTGGTCTTCTTTTCTTTGCTTTCTACTGACCCTCTCGCTCATGGTGGTTTGTTAAAAACGCATGCTTTGTGATTTGTGATTGTAAGCTTATGTTCCTGGCAACTTTTTCATAGAAATGTTTTGAGGCCCGAGTTGACTATTTGTCCCCCCGATAGAATTTATATTTGCTTCTGCCTGTTGTTTAGGTGATCTATCAACCCAGGACTACTTTTTTTTTTTAAGATTTTATTTATTTATTTGAAAGAACAGAGAGAGAATGGGGGGAGGGGCAGATGGAGGGAGAGAAGCAGGGTCTCCACTGAGCAGGGAGTCTGACTTGGGGTCTCCATCCCAGGACTCCAGGATCATGACCTGAGCTGAAGGCAGACATTTAACCAACAGAGCCACTAAAGCACCCCAACCCAGGACTACTTGATTTTTTATTATTCGTTAAAGATTTTATTTATTTATTTGCCAGAGAAAGGGAGAGGGAGAGCACAAACAGGGGGAGCAGCAGGCAGAAGGAGAGGGAGAAGCAGGCTGGATCCCAGGACCCCGAGATCAGAACCTAAGCCGAAGGCAGAGGCTTAACCCACTGAGCCACCCAGGCACCCCAGGACTACTTTAAATTACCATCTTTTACTGGCCACTCAATAAGTGTAAATTCTAGTCCTACACCCAAGTGAATGTCAGCTTACTTCTCAGGTAACTTCTGTTTGTCCCTATTCTCAGATCCAAGGTTGAGACTGGATATTCCCTTACCATGACCCAGGAGGGCAGTGATGGAGACAATGAGGGCATGGTGAAGCAATGCTTTTTAATTTTGTCCCCAATAGTTATTACTTTGGCGTGGGAAAAAGGTTATGCACAGTTCTCCGATCCTGACTACAGTGCTGCACAGCGCTAGGATCCCCAGTTACGGCCAAATGGGAATTAAAATCTCAGTGACAGGGCGCCTGGGTGGCTCAGTGGGTTAAGCATCTGCCTTCGGCTCAGGTCATGATCTCAGGGTCCTGGGGTCGAGCCCCACATCGGGCTCTCTGCTCAGCGGGAAGCCTGCTTCCTCCTCTCTCTCTCCCTGCCTCACTGCCTACTTGGGATCTCTCTCTCTTTCTGTCAAATAAATAAATAAAATATTTTTTTTTTTTAAATCAAATAACCTATCAGGAAATAACAATAAATGAATCCATCCCAAATGAGGGGAATCCTAGAATTTGAAATTTGGGCAAATTTTGCTGTGCTACCTAATCTCAATTCATATTTAGCTTCTTCTGGAAATTAGTTGCATATTTTTAGTAGAAAGAGCTCTCTCTTGAAAAAAATAAGATCGTCTGATAAACTTCTTTTTGAGTACGTTATATTTTTCTTCATCACACTGTGACTTCAATTCCCAGAAATGATATGCTTAATTCTACATATAAGATGAAAATCTAACAAATAAAAATGAAAAACCACTCACCCACCCACCTCTACCTATTTTCTTATATCATTAAAATAAGATTTCAGCTAGGGGGGTGCCTGGGTGGCTCAGTCTGTTCAGGTCGTGATTCCAGAGTCCTGGGATTGAGTCCTGCCTCTGGCTTCTTGCTTAGCGGGGAGTCTGATTCTCCCTCTCCCTCTGCTCCTCCCCCCAGCTTGTAAATAAAATATATATATATATATGGAAAAAAGGTTTCAACTAGATTTCTTAAAACTTAATAACACTAATATTCAGCTCTTTTGCCAATATCTTGATTCCAGGCTTCATCAGGACACTGCAAAACATTCTTCCAAGCACCTAATAACGAGCAATGAAAATTAAATAATTTTGTCTATAAATTTTAGTTATTAGTCTCTTACTTTGTCTGCCAGAATTTTGTACACCTTGGGGGGCCTGGGTAGCTCAGTGGGTTAAAGTCTCTGCCTTGGGCTCAGGTCATGATCTCAGGGTCCCAGGATCGAGCCCCGCATCGGGCTCTCTGCCCAGCGGGGAGCCTGCTTCCCCCTCTCTCTCTGCCTGCCTCTCTGCCTACTTGTGATCTCTCTCTGTCAAATAAATAAATAAAATCTTT
>JAQQSY010006136.1:0-11226 GCA_028646535.1 Procyon lotor | reverse complement strand
GATGTGGGGCTCGATCCCAGGACCCCGAGATCATGACCTGAGCTGAAGGCAGAGGCTTTAACCCACTGAGCCACCCAGGCGCCCCTGCCTCCTGGATTTTGATGCTTGTTCCCTCTGCCAGATTAAGGTAATTCTCTACTATAATTTTCTCCAATATACCTTCCGCCCCTCTCTCTCTTTCTTCTTCTTCTGGGATCCCAATTATTCTAATATTGTTGCGTCTTATGGTATCACTTATCTCTCGAATTCTCCCCTCGTGATCCAGTAGTTGTTTGTCTCTCTTTTTTCTCAGCTTCTTTATTCTCTCTCATTTGGTCTTCTATATCACTAGTTCTCTCTTCCTCCTCATTTATCCTAGCAGTAAGAGCCTCCATTTTTGATTGTACCTCATTAATAGCTTTTTTATTTCAACTTGGTTAGATTTTAGTTCTTTTAGTTCTCCAGAAAGGGATTTTATTTCTTCAGAAAGGGATTCTTTAATATCTTCCATACTTTTTTTTGAGCCCAGCTAGCATCTTGATAATTGTCATTTTGACGTCATTTTTTTTTTTTTAAAGATTTTATTTATTTGACAGAGAGAAACACAGCGAGAGAGGGAACACAAGCAGAGGGAATGGTAGCGGGAGAAGCAGGCTTCCTGCCGAGCAGGGAGCCCGATGCGGGGCTCGATCCCAGGACCCCGGGATCATGACCTGAGCCGAGGGCAGATGTTTAACGACTGAGCCACCCAGGCGCCCCAGAAAATATATTTTTTAAAGATTTTATTTATTTATTTGACAGAGAGAGAGAGATCACAAGTAGGCAGAGAGGCAGGCAGGGAGAAGGGGCAGCAGGATCCCCGCTGAGCAGAGAGCCCAATGTGGGGCTCCATCCCAGGACCCTGAGATCATGACCTGAGCCGAAGGCAGAGGCTTTAACCAGTGAGCCACCCAGGCATCCCTAGAAAAGATTTTTAAAAAGGTATTGATAGGATACTAGTTAAAAAATATTAAAATAAGAAAGAAAAAATTTAAAAAGTGGAATAAGAAAAAAATAAAATTAAAAAAATTTAACTCTGAAAGACTGAAGGATCCTGGGAAAAGAGCCATGAATTCTATGTGCTGTTTTCCCCTAACTCTGGAGTTCTGCAGTTTTCACTGATCGGTGGAGTTGGTCTTGGCTGGATGTTCTCGCTGATCTTCTGAGGGAGGGACCCATTGCCGTGATTCCTGAATGTCTCTGCCGGAGGCGGAAGTGCCCCGCCCTTGCCGGGGGCCGGGCTAAGTCATCGGCTCAGGTTCGCGCTTGGAGCCTTTGTTCCCTGAGTGCTTCCCGTAGCGCCTTGGAGGCCGGGAATGAAGATGGCGGCTCCCAGTCTCTGGCCGGAGGGGTCGAGCGCTCCGGGGCCCCGCTCCTCAATGTGCCCTCGGAGAAGAGCCATCAGTCCCTCCCGTGTCCCTGGTCTCCGGCGGCGCTCCGAGCTCAGGCGGCCTGTGACCCAGCGTTTCCGTCTCTGGCGCGCGGCCCGTCTGGAGTCTCCAAACCCAGCGGATTCCTGCAGCCGCTCCTGCAGCACCCCTCCTGGAGGGGGAAGGAAGGGGTCTCCCCGGATCTGCCGCTTGTGGGGTCCCTGCCTGAAGAGCAGCGGCCCTACTGCGCCTCGGGTCACAGTGTAAGGTAAGCCCGAGCTGAGAGCCCCTGCTCGGCTCCGTGTCCACCGCGGGCTTCACCGCGGGACACCTGGGGTGCACTCAGACCTCCTGGGCTTCCTGTGACCTCGTGGGTCCTGAGACCACACTGTCCCCACGAGGGCTCCACCCCCCACTTAGCCTCTGGAGGGACGTCCCTCAGTGGAGCTGACTCTGAAAGTCATTCTGTGCCCCCGGCTCTACCGCGGCCGGCCCCTCCCCCCACGGTCTCTCTTCCCGTATGTTGTCTTGGATTCGCTTCTCCGCAAGTCCTGCCTTCCGGAAAGTGGTTGATGTTCTGTTCCTAGAATTGGTGCTCTTCTCTCTCCTGTTGCGTTTGTAGGTGTTCAGAATGGTTAATAACCATCTAGCTGAACTCTGGGACCTGATGATGTCTCAGTCTCCTACTCCAGCATCTTGCTCCTCCCCATTTTACTATTTCTTAAAAAGTATTTTATTTATCTTATTTTAGAGCGAGAACAGGGGGACGGGCCGAGGGAGAGAGAGAATCTCAAGCAGATGCCGCGCTGAGTCTGGAGCCCGACATGGGGCTCCATCCCAGGACCCCGGGACCATGACCTAAGCCAAAGGCAGACGTCTAGCCAGTGGAGCCCCCCAGGCGCCCCCTCATGCACTTCTAGAATTAGCGAAGGAGAGGATGGCTCAGAAAGTGCTGCCTGGACTTGGAGCTCGGAGGTGCGGGCTCAGCGACCACAGCCCCGCTGGTCGTGTAATGGCCCGTGTGGGCAGGGTCGCTGTCTGCCACACGGACTAGGTGCTCTTACTCCCACAGAGCCAGGAGCAGCCCAAGGGCCCTCGGTCGGCAGAGCCAGCATAGGGCTGGTGCACGGCCCGGAAGCCTGTGTCTCCACCTTCCCAGGCGCATGGCCTTCAGGGTCAGGGATGCTGCCCCCACCCCCTCCCTGAGACCGCGGGGTGGCCGTCCCTGCCCACCGCTGAGATTTGGGGCTCAGGAGGGGTGTGAACCCGGCGAGGGCTCGCCCCTCGTGTTTCCTCCTGGTGTGGTAACGTGGGAGCCACACGGCCCTGTGTCTGGCCATGGGATGCCCGTGTGTGTCGTGAGACCGTCTGCACGGTGAAATGTTCGTTAGCACCCTGGTCACCACACCGCACAGTCGTGTGTGCGTGTGGGAGTCACAGTTTATCATTTTGTCCGACCATGGACCATTCGCTGTCTCCACGTCTTGGCCACCGTGACTGTGGGGGTGCAGCTGTGTCCCTGGCGTGGGGCTTTCCTTCGTAAGTCCAACATCCAGGAGGCAGGGGTGGAGCAGGGGAGGGGAGGTGGGGCTGGTGGGCCTGACATGTCCCTGTCCTCATCCCCATCCCCGTCCTGGGAGCTCCATTCACCTGGCCCCTGGCTCCCGGGAGGTTTGGAAGGCCAGGGGGTCCGTCCCCCACCCTTTGACAGGCTGGCACTGATGCCCCCTAAAACGGAGGCCCCGGTGTCTAACCAGGCAGCAGGATTTGGAGTTCCTCTTCCTCTGTACTTAAAAAAATGTGACATTTGTTTAAATAACAAAATCAAGAATAAGCCCAACTTTTGATTCTCTCTGTGATGCTGGGAGTTCAGGCTGCTTTGATTTCAAGGTGCTCTTCCACCCCGCGGGTCTTTGCTGGCTTTGTGGCTATGGTGCCACCGTCCTGCGAGGAAGTTGTGTTTTATGTCACACGTCCATTATGTTAACAATGATTTGTAGCAGTAACATTCTCTTAAACATTTATTCGGTTCCATTTCTAAGCAGCTCCGTTGAGATACAGTCATTACGTAGTAACCGTGCATCGTTGAAGTGTATGCTCTGGTAAGTTTGACATCATTTGAATGTGCCGGGGACGGTCACCACGGTCACGGTGGACACGGGACCATCACCTTCACTGTCCTGCACACCCCCCGCCCCCCCGCCCCCCGGCCACCACTGATCTGTTTTCTGTCTCAATAGATCAGTTTGCATTTTCAGTAATTTTACGTTAAGGAATCTTACAGCATAAATCTTTTTCTTTGTTTGACTCATTTCTCTCACTGAGCGTAATTATTTTGAGATCCCTCACGTTATTGCCGGTTTCCGTAGTTTACTCCATCTTGTTGCCAGTTGTGCTGTGACTGTCCCGCGGCTGAGCCATCACCCGCCGATGAACGTCTCGGTTGTTTCCCGTGTTTGGACGCGACCAGTGAGGCGGCAGTGAATGTTCGTGTGCAGGTTTTTGTGTGGACATGTGCTATGGGGGGGCACTCGCCTGTTTACGAAGCAGTCACCTGGTCCCCGGGGCTGAGCACAAGCCAGTCACCCACATCCTCACCAGTACTTGGTGCAGTCGGTCTGACGGAGCCATCCTGGTAGTATTTTGTTTGTAGTTCCCTGATTAATTTGACACAAAGCCCACATTCAGCTTTGATCAAATCGGCCTGAGAGCAGAGCGGGACGACCTCTACCAGGCAGAGCACATTACAAAACCCCTGTGCAAAGAGCTAGTTCACGGGGCAAGACCACATGCCCCCCGCAGCCCAGGGGAGGTCGGGTGCCCGCCGCAGGGCCTGTTCTGTGTGCTGCCCGTGGAGGTCCCAGTCCATGCGGTGCCCTGGGAAGAAGAAATAAGGGGCATCTGGGTCGGGAGGGAAGGCGTGGAGCCACCTCTGTTCCTAGAAGGGTCAGTGGTGCAGAGCTTGGACCGTATGGCCAGGAAGGCTTCTTGGGGCGATAGGCGAGTTCAACAAGATTGCAGGGTACAAGGTCACTTTGTAAAAATTGGCTGTACTGTATTTATTAGCAGGGAACAATAGAAAATGGAAATAAATAATGCAATTACAATAGCATAAAAATGTGCAATAGAGACAGGTCTGATGAAAGACATGCACTTTGGAAACTACCGTGTTTCTGGGAGACCGGAGAACCCCATGGACAGGTGACACCGTGTCCAGAGATAGGACTCAACGTGGACATACTCATTGTTATTGAGATGTGATTACAGTAAAATGTACTGATCTTTTTAAAAATTACTTTTATCAGGTGCCTGGGTGCTGCTCAGGCAGTTAAGGGTCCGACTCTTTATTTTGGCTTAGGTTGTGATCTCAGGGTTGTGGGATCGAGCCCCCGTGGGGCTTCATGCTCAGTGGGGAGTCCGCTCAGGGTTCTCTCCTGCCCCCTCCCCCCGCATGTGTGCTTCCTCTCTTTCTGTCTTAAACAGAACAAGGATGGTTTCTGCTGCAGTATATCTGACACCCACTGTTACGGTAGCTTCACGAGTCTCTCATTACGGCAGGACAGTCCCCTGACTGTGCCCTGTGCTGTGCCTTCCATCCCTCCTGCCCCTCCCCCATGCCCCTCCCCCAGGCTTCACCCCCATGTCCCCTCCCCCACATTCCCCTCCCACACCCCACAACCACCAGTTTGTTCCCTGCATCTGTGGGTCTGTTTCTGCCTTTTGTTTGTTTTGTTTGTTTTTCATATTCTGCACACACGGGAGATCCCGTGGTAGCTCTGAAGGGTGCTGAGCCTAGGGGTGCATTCCCGCTGCTTTGCCGTCAGTCCCCACCCCTCTGGAAGCGTAGGACAGTTTGGCGGGTTCCAGAATTTCACATAAATGGTTAACATCCAATTTTAAAGCACCTTTAGAACAACAATGTGTTTCTAAGATTTAACTGGTTTACTGCTCATTTTGGTCCTGTCATGATACCTCAGCTTCCCCGTTTGTGAATTTTGTACTTTAATTCCTCTCCAGGCGGTCGATGTGCCTTCGAAATCTTCTTCCACAAAGGGCACGTGGGGGCTGTCCCTTCTGAACCACCGTGAGCGACAGCGTTGTGCGGCCTTGCCCGTCGCAGGGACGCTGCCTTGCCGGGTGTGGGTGCGTGACCTGGTTCCGCTGTCAGTGGTCCCACTGCCGCGGTCAGTGTTGCTGAGTCTGAGGCCGCCTGGACTTTTGCTCCTTCCAAGGTAACGTCCTTCCTCCATCTGGAGGCCTGTGGAAATTTTTTTTCACCTTCATTTTTGAAATTCCAGTTCTAGCATTCTCCAAGGCCGAGCACAGGCGTCTCTGGGGGGGGAATGGTGGTGCTCGTTGTTCCCTGTACGGTGTGACTGAGTAACGGGACAGACGCGTGGATGGCCTGGGACGGCTGCACGTGCGCCGCCCCAGCAGCCACCCTGGGGGCACATGGGCTCCTTGAGGTGTGGCCTCCACCAGCTGGAGCTGGTCTCCGGGATGGCGAATTCTCACCCCTGAAACTGGATTTGGATTTTAGAAAGAGCCAAAGGAAATTTGGTGCTATGTTCTGGTGAGACGGGCCAGGTGCCAGGCCTTATGGGTTTTAGGAAGTTGTTTCATCATCCATGCCTCAGTGCCTTTGCACATGCCGTCCTCTGCCGGGAGTGCCCCTCCTGTGGCTTGAGCTTGGACCTGTCACTCCCAGAGGGTCCCCTAGTGTATGTTCCTGCTGCCCCACCACCCGTGAGCCATCTAGGAAATGGTTTTCTGTGTTTTGAATCTGCCTGGCGCTGGTAAGCATGTGTGGAAATGGAAGAATTCTAGAAGAGTTGGGAAACAGGCGGCGTCCTGAGCTCACTGCCATGAAGTAGCCGACATCCAGCACGGCTCTCTGGAAAACAGAAAAGCCCTGGAAGGGGAGTTACTCAGGAGCCCCGGCACGTGGGGCCCTGTAGCTCGGGGGCAGAGAGGGTCTGGCCTGAGACTGGGGAGCTGGGCCTGGGCTCCTGCTTCCTGGGCTTTCTCAGACTCCCCCGAGCAGGTCCTGTGTAGGTGAGTCAGGCCGGCAAGAGCGTCATGGGGCCACTTCCGGGAGGGGAATACCCCTGGCATGCTGGGGACAAGGAGCAGAGAGATGGGGCCCATCGGGGCTGTTCCTCGGGCTAGGGCTCGGGGGCTGGAGGGTCTGCCATGTGGGGACATTCCCAGCAGGGTCCCTCTGTCGTGACACCCAGACCTGAGCCGGTGGCCTGTGGGTCCCTCGGGCTCCGGCTGCCACGGCTGCCCAGTCTTGGAGAGGAGTGCAGGCCAGGGCCTGGCTCCATTCCCGCCGCTCTGCAGGGGGCTGTGCAGCCAGGACGGGCAGGGAGCCACCGGCAGCCCCCGGCGCCTGCCCGCTCGCCGCCAGCCCCCCTCGAGGGCTCGGACCTGTGCCCTCGCACTTTGTCCTTCACCACGTGTGCTCATGGGTGGGTTCAGTCTCACGTCTGCCATCGCGCCCTTCTTGTTCCCATTTCAAAACCGAAGACATGGGGGACACAAAAATGTGGGGAGACTCTGGCCTTGCCCCGCAAACAGAGGGCCCTGCTCCCCAGGTTCTCACCCTGCCCTGCGGGTGTGCTGGCCCCAAACCTTGCAGCCGACACGGGTATTGAGCTTCTGCAATTTTAGTGTTTCCCCCGCCTAGCCTGTGGGTACATGTGGGGCACAGTTGGCGTTTTTGGAAAATGAGTTCTTATTAAGAAGTAAAGGGAAACCCAGAAATAGAGAAATGGGTGTGAGCCCAGGGCAGAGGGCTGCGGCCGGTCTGGGACAGGCTGGCCTGGGCTCACTGTGCGGTCCCCTCCCAACCCGGTCCCCTCCCGGCCCAGTCCCCTTCCAGCCCATCTGGCTGGCCTAGACTTGCATGGCCCCTCCCAGCAGGCCTCCTGCCACCTGCTCAGGGCCTGGGCCCCAAGCACGACCCCCTGGTGGACCGTCTGAGCCCTCCTTGGGCTGGGAGGGTGTGGCCATCCAGGGTCAGCCTGGAGCAGTCTCAGCTGTGCCCTTTGTTGGCCCTGGACGCAGAGCGACTGCTCCCCACCCTTTGGGACTTGAACCCCTTCCCGCCGTAGCACACCCGTGGTGGTCTGATGACCCGCGAGCCTGGGGGGTCCATGCTTGGCACATGCGGGACACACAGGCTCGAGGCAGGTGCACATCCGGGTGTGTCTGTCCCCCGTTTCCTGCTGTCGCTTCGTCTCCCCAGGCCTCACCTTCCTGACGTCAAGCTGCAGTGTTCACGGGAGCTCCCGCCAGGCTGGAGTCAGTCAGGAGGCCGTGACTGGGCCCAGAGTGATGGGGATGGGGGGCACACTGGTCCCTCAGCTCAGACCCCAGACCCAGCGGTGGTGTGGTCCCGCGGGAGGGTCTGAGCCCCAGCCTGTGTCCCTCGCGCCCCTCCTAGCCTGCACTCTGGCCTTGGGTACACGGGTACGGGTACGGGGCCTGCCCTTGGTTCTCCCTCGCGCCCATCCCCCGAACCGGGACTTTGCCGCCTCAAGCAGCCCCTCTCCCCTGGCTTCCCCTGCACTCTGTCCTCCCCTGTCTGCCAACCCGACAGGCACCACCTCAGCCCTCCCTCGGCTCCTGAACACCGCGCGGTCCCACCCCTGCTCCCATCTTGAAGGTCACCCGCCAAGGACACGGCGTTTCTGTCCTCACTCCTGACCTGTGGGCGTCAGGTGTGTGAGCATCCCCCCTCCTGAGGCCTCCTGCCTGCGACCCCGACCCCACCGGGTCTGTCTGCCTCCTCCTGTCGTCTCCGCGGGTGCGGGTCGTGCGCGCACAGGCTGGCTTCTGAGCGTCCTCCCTGGGCGGTGTCTGGTGTCCGTCCCCTCTGGGGACGCCCGACTCGCGCCTGCGGACCCCACTCCTGCCCGCCGCACGCTGGAGCAGGGCGCCCGGGGGACGGGACCCGCAGACGTTTGAAGCCTTGATGAGTTGGGAAGTGGACACTGTCACCAGGGTCCTGGTCAGGAAGGCAGTTCTCGCCTGGTTGTTGGGGAACCTCTTTGTCCCCTCTGCAGGCCGAGGGCTGGTGGCTCTGGGTTCCGCTCTAGCCGCGGGCTGGTCCGGGGTCCGGGTGGGGCCCAGCCCGGGGCTGGTCCCCCAGCTTTGTGGGGCTGGGGCAGGCGGCCCACACCCTACATGTCTAGATGTGGAAGGGCTAGAAATACAACTAGCAGGCCGTCCACTGAAATACGTTTCAACCTCTTGCTTTGACAAATGTGCTTTGATAATGACAAAACTGGAAAATAATGTAACTCAAAGCTGGAAAAATACTAAAATTGATTGCATTTAATTCTGCTTGTGTGTGTGGCTGTGCTGTTATGCACCAGAGATGACTGGATGGGTGATAAATGCCCTTCAGAAAGGGTGATAGAATTTTCCACAATGTTTGCTTTTCTTGTCCTTATTTTAGAAAAAAAAAAAAAATCAGGAATTATACTGATTTGATCAAGATTTTACCTAATTTGTGTGCTGTTGATAGCAATGATCTAAAAGATGAAAGTACAAAGGACACTTTCCAAAAAGTACGGCATGTAAATTTCTTCATTATAATGTAAATTGACGTAAACATAAGCATTAAAAAACTGAAATGAATTTCTATATATTTTCAAAGAAATTCCTTTTCTTTTAAAGTAGTCATCTACCAGATAAAAGGCAAAGTACTAGTTTAAGTGAATTAATGTAGAAAATTTAAAGCAAAAAAACCATTTCTTTTGAGAGAGGGAGGGAGGGAAAGGTTGCGGAGCGAGTGGGGCTGGGCAGTGGATGCCCCGCTGGGCCTGGAGACTGGCCTGGGCCCGTCTCAGGACCCAGAGATCACGACCTGAGCCGAAATCAAGAGTCGGAGGTGTAACCGACTGAGCCACCCAGGAGCCCCAAAGCAGAACTTTTTAATGAAGTGGATGATGTTAAGTCTTATGAAAATTAATTTTTTCAAGTTTTATGAAAACTTAAATCTTCTGATATGCTTTTATCAAAGTGAAAGTATTTGTAGGTCTAATTCTCAGTGCTCGTCAGGTGGTCGGTGCCAAGAATCGGTCTCCGGCTTTACGCTCTCACCTCGCACCCACGTATTTACAAATTTGGAGATTTTATTGATTTATGTAGAGAGAGCACATGAGCAGGGGAGGGGCCGAGAGAGACTCTGCAGGGGACCCCCTGCCAAGCGCAGACCCCCCCGCCCCCAGCCGCGGGGTCCTCTCCGGACCCTGGAATCATGAGCTGAGCTGAAATAGGAGGCAGAGGTTTAACGGCCCGAGCCCGCACCCCCCCCCCCCCCCCGCATGTACAAATCCGTGAGCACTAGGAATGTTGCGGCTGTGGGGACGGTCTTGCAGGGTGGGACCGAGACAGGATGAGAAGCAGGACTTATGGGGCCTCTGGGGACACCCACAGGCCCGTCCCTGTGCCAACGCTCCCCGCCGAAGCCCTCTGGCCCAGGACGCGGGACCTTCCAGGAGGGGGAGAGCTGGCGGTCGGTCGGGAGGAGGCCATTGGCAGGTGGCCTGGTGGTGCCCGAGCAGGATGGTGCCCGAGCAGGATGGTGCCCATGCGTCTGGGGTTGTTACAACAGCCACACGACTGTGTTCACATCCTGTGTGGCTTCCCTGTGACCATGATGCGTGACCTTGTTTCTAGGTTCTCGTCTGGTCGCGTGTGAACACGCTAGTCAGGAGGCCCTCGCCTCCAGGCCTAGATCTCGTGGGGCCTGCCACACACTTGGGCCTTCCCACTCCCTCCCCTCTGCCTGGCCCCCGGCCCTCCTGCCAGGCACGACCTGGACCTTGTGTTTTCCCGTAGTCTTTCCCAGGGATGGAAATAGTGTGCAGACCCACAGACCTTGTGGAGGCACAAAGTGTAGAAGGCCGAGCGCCCCAGAAATCACCAGCACTAACGATCGAGTGCCTTCTCTCCCAGAATCCTATGCACAGATGAACACACCACCATTTCTTTTCAAAAATAAAAATAGGGTGGTACTGAATGGAACGTTTGTCTAGTACCTGGTTTTTGCTCCTTTATTGAAATACATTAGACATCTTTCCCTGGAAATGCAAATAGATCGGCCTCAGTTTTCCGCATGTGCTCTGTCGTGTGGCTCTGCCATGGCCCTGTAGTCTGTCCCCTATTGTGGACATTTGGGTCGTTTCCAAGTTTCTGCATCACAATGAATGTCTTTGTGTAGGTGTTTCTTTACACACTTGTGGGACTCTTTCTGTAGGATAAATTCCCAGAAGGGGAAATGCTGAGTCGGAGGACACAACCACTGCGCAGTTTCAATAGATATAAATTTGCCTGCGACCAGCATCGCACAGTGATACCTTTGGGGACGGGAATGCGGTCCCTGCCCTTTGCGGGTGGGGTGTCAGGGCCACGGCTCTGCCTGGCCCCGCCCATCCTGCCCCTGCCTGGCCCCGCCCATCCTGCCCTGCCTGGCCCCGCCCATCCTGCCCTGCCTGGCCCCGCCCATCCTGCCCTGCCTGGCCCCGCCCATCCTGCCCCTGCCTGGCCCCGCCCATCCTGCCCTGCCTGGCCCCGCCCATCCTGCCCTGCCTGGCCCCGCCCATCCTGCCCTGCCTGGCCCCGCCCATCCTGCCCGCCTGCGCCCCTGTTCCAAGCTCCTTCCACACCCAGCTGCTCTCCTTTCTCACACTAGTTTGTCCAGCGCCAAGGTGTTTGCTCGTTTTTTGAATTTTTTTTTTTTAGAGAGGGCGGGGCAGGAGGGGCACAGGGACAAGGAGAGGGAGAAGCCTAAGCAGGCGTGGAGCCTGGCGCGGGGCTTGATCTC
>JAQQSY010006135.1:0-11226 GCA_028646535.1 Procyon lotor | reverse complement strand
AGCAGAGAGAGTCAATTATCATATGGTTTCACTTACTTGTGGATCATAAGGAATAACATGGAGGACATTAGGAGAAGGAAAGGAAAAGTGAATTGGGGGAAATTGGAGGGGGAGGTGAACCATGAGAGACTGTGGACTCTGAGAAACAAACTGAGGGTTTTGGAAGGGAGAGGGTGGGGAGATTGGTGAGCCTGGTGGTGGGTAATGAGGGGGGCACGTATTACATGGAGCACTGGGTGTGGTGCATAAACAATGAATCTTGGAACACTGAAAAAATAAAATAAAATATTTTAAAAATTAAAAAATAAAAAGGATCAGATATCAAAAGAAAAAAAAGATTTAGACAATTGATGGGGAGTTAGGAATTGAGTTAGGAATATATACATAGAAAACTAAGGAAAGGGGCGCCTGGGTGGCTCAGTGGGTTAAAGCCTCTGCCTTCGGCTCAGGTCATGATTCCAGGGTCCTGGGATTGAGCCCCACATTGGGCTCTCTGCTAGGCAGAGAGCCTGCTTCTCTCTCTCCCTCTGCCTGCTGCTCTGCTTATTTGTGCTCACTCTCTCTCTGTCAAAAAAATAAATAAAATCTTTAAAAAAAAAAAAAAAAGAAAGAAAACTAAGGAAAAAATCAAACAACTCCCCAAATTATTAACTCCAGGAAAAATAAAAAATCACATAGAAAAAGTAATCTTGGTATATACACAGCACAGCTATGAATAGCACTTAATAGCCATAATATTGTAAACACTGAACAGTGAGTCAATCAAAATTATGATACTGGTGAGATGGGCAGATGGGAAGTGTGTATGTGTGTGTGTGTGTATGTGTGCGCCCACACGTGCAGGTAGATGTGTGCACATGCACACACACACACACACACACATATTTAATTCAGATTAAGAAAGTACTAAATTCTTATTTTCTTAAAAGATATTGGATGAGATCTAAACCTGGAAAAAACAATTACGAAATAGCAACATAAACATACTTGTTAAAGATTTGAAGGAAACATCAAAAAAAAAAAGTTGTAAAAGCAAAGTCAATCCTTCTAAGGAGAGGGAAATTGAGAAAGAAGACAAGAGACTGCCTGTTTTAAGGGAATAAGTCTTGTAAAACTATGTGCATGTATAACTCTGATAATAACTTCGATAAAAATAAAAACTCTAAAATGTAATCTGGAAATGTATACATTTCTGACCCTAAAAGGGAAAGAAGAGCTGGGAATGACTGAGATTCGGGTTATATGCAGAAGAATCACACGTTTATAATTTGATAGCAATAGGGAGAAACCCACCCCCACCAAGCCCAGGGTAGCCTCCTCAAGTGCAGAATAGCCTTCTCATGACCTCTTGGCCTGACACCCTACAACAGCCCTCCTTGCCCAGCTCCCTGTCACTCACCAGCATACTGACCATCTGACATCTCTTTCTCCACCATCCAAGGTTCCTTCCCTTGCTCCAATAAGGAGATCATGTTGGGCTTAGAAATGGAGAGTCCTGTTTATAGGAGAAGAAAAATGAGAGCAAGAAAGAGACAAACAGGAAGACAATCAACTTGTTATAGCCTTTCTAGGACTCAATCTCAATCTCTTGTTCATTAGGCAAGAAAAGAAATTAGAGGAAGGGCCAGAGAATGGAATGACACTTGTATGAAGGATGAAGCTTCTATGTGGAAGCTTCTTCCACGGTAGTTGTTCTCAAAGTGCTAGAGCAGAAGCACCACCACCTAGGAAGTTATTAGAAATGCAAAGTCGCAGGCCCCAACCCAGACCTACTAAATCAGAAACCACAATGGAGGGGCGCCTGGGTGGCTCAGTGGGTTAAAGCCACTGCCTTCGGCTGGGGTCATGATCTCTGGGTCCTGGGATCGAGCCCTGCATCAGGTTCTCTGCTCAATGGGGCGCCTGCTTCCCTATCTCTCTCTTTCTGCCTGCCTCTCTGCCTACTTGTGATCTCTCTCTGTCAAATAAATAAATAAAATCTTAAAGAAAAGAAAGAAACCACAGTGGTTCCCCAACTTTTATGGGCATCAGAATCATCTGGAGGGCTCATTAAAACCCAGACCACTGGGCCTATTTCCTGAGTTTCTGATTTTGTAGGTCTACAGTGGGACCCCATAATTTGCAATTTAACAAATTCCTACCTCATTCTATAGCAATGGGAATTGCTCATTTCTAACTCTTTGAAACTACTTCAAATTATTCCCTGGGAACAGGAAGTTGAAACTCAGCTAAGCACTTAAGATGCTAGATATTCCCAATGGAGGAGGCAAAAACACCCCAGAGGGAAGATTCTGAATTATGGGGGAGACATCCTTACCAAGCCATACCAAGTTCCTGTAGTTCTCCAACATGACATCTCTGTACAAATCCTTCTGAGATGGGTCCAGCCATTCCCATTCCTCTTGGGAAAAATCTAGAGCCACATCTCTGAAGGTCACCAGACCCTGAAATTTAAAAAACAAACAAAAAACCAAACAAAAAACAAAAAAACTCATTGCCAAGTACTCCCATATGGTCCTAGCAGAAAAGATGAAATTCTGTCAGAATTCAAAGGTCTATGTGGCCTGAGGAAAATAATTATTGGGGACCAAGTACATGCTCAGGTTTGTCAAATATTCTGAGAGAAAGAGAAATACTAGAAATAGACTCACCCCATTTTTGTGAATAAAAGATGTACACACAGGAAAAAAATTAACTTATGACATGAAGCAAGAACTTATAACATGAAAGTACGTGAGCAAGGCTATTTTATATTACATATACTATGTATCAAGAAATTCTTATAGTGATGATCCCTTTATACGCTCCAAACTGAGATATCGGATGGGTCAGAGTAGTGAGGGAAGGCCTTGAATTGGGCTTTAATAAAAGGGTATGGTCTGAAACTTAGATTTTATTTTTAGGAGAAACTTGCAAAAATGTGTCCTGAAGAAATAATGAAGTATATGTGAAGTGATTTAGATAGAATTTTCATTGGAAGGTTATATGAAAAATCTGGAAAAAAAACCTTTAATGTCAAAAAATAAGCTTAGGGGCACCTGGGTGGCTCAATGGGTTAAACATCCGACTCTTGATTTTGGCTCAGGTCATGATCTCAGGGTCACAGGACCGAGCCCTGCATAGGGCTCCACACTCAATAGGGAGTCTGCTACTCTCCCTCTCCCTGCTCATGTTCTCTCTCTAAAATAAATAAAACAAAATCTTTTTAAAAATAAAATAAAGGGGCACCTGGGTGCCTCAGTCGATTAAGCATCTGCCTTCAGCCCAGTTCCTGATTCCAGGGTCCTGGGATTGAGCCCCGTTCAGACTCTCTGCTCAGCGGGGAGCCTCCTTTCCCTCCCCCTCTGCCTGCCAGTCCTGCTTGTGTACTCTCTTCCTCTCACTCTCTCTGCCAAATAAATACATAAGATCTTTTTAATAAATAAATAAGTAAACAAATAATAAACAGTTTAGCCTACATCGCTGGACTATAAGCTGTACAAGGGGAAGGATATCTGTTTTACAAGCTCTTGAATATCTGGTGTCTAGAAAACCCGTCACATCGTAAACAGTAAATATTTGCCACTAGGTGAAAATTTGGTAAACTTTCCTGTAATACATCCATAGGAAGGAAGAATAGTCAATGCTTAAAATGTTCCATTTTGCAGGGTATGGCCCCATTTTTTTTTTATTAAATATCATGAAATATCTATCAGTGCAGAGAATGGATCTAGTGCCAAGATCTCAGATGCCTGTCAAAGCCAACCAGCAAGTGGGTTCTTCTAAACACAGCGTCTGCTGTGTTAACTCTTTTTTGAGCGTTGGTCTATTTAGTTTTCTACTTTTTGAGCTAGTTTTTATATTTTATATTTACCTAGAAAATAATCTCTTTTGCTTGTGGTTTCAAATTAAAAGCATAGTGCTGTTCATCAAATTGCAAAAAAAAAAAAAAAAAAAAAAAGACAAATACGGTTATTCTACATGGTAGAAATATGGATGAACGTGGCTAGAGAAAAAGACCTCACACAACTACGCACTGCCATATAACTTCCATGTGCCCCTCTACACTTCTCTGTGTCCTGGGAGGCCGGCTTGTATTGACTGCATTAACAGACTCCCCGACCTGACCCCATTTTCAGTTGGGTTCAGCCACATGCAAGAGATGGAAGGGAGGCAAGTGAAGCACAGTGTTTACTCCGCTGGCACCCTCCTTGCAGCACCACCCCGTGTGGTCTCGGTCCTTTAATCCTAGGTCACATTGCCTGTCAGAGGCCCTCCCCACTCAGATCGCTCTATTTCTGGGTTCAGGTCCAGGTTTTACTGTGATGAGTCTCAGGGTATAGCACTATCCTTTACAGTTCTCTATACTGTTACGTAACTTGGAAACAGTTCCCTTTTGAGTTTCTTGCTGGAACCCTGACTGATAAACACGCTGATCCAATGTACTTCCAGGATATGACCAGAGACTCCACAAAAGCACCACTACACTTCCCTAATAAATTCACTTTCCCGTTCTCCCATTCATAGATTCTGCCTCTGTTTTCACTTTGAATGTCCTCATCTTCTTGCTCACCACAGGTCCTTGCTGAACTGTATCTATACTCATATATTCTGTTTTCCCTCTGTTACTATGCGTGACACTCTAGGCTCCTATCTGTGACCATTCCCCCCACCTGTCCACATAAAGTCATTGTCACCTCTCTCCCTTGTGTCAGGGAGATATGAGATATCCGTCTTATATTATCAGTGTTTTCTCACTTTCCTAAATTAGTTCTATCAGTATACAAACTGATACAGTATCTTCAATCTTATAAACAGATAAATTCCCTTCCATTATCTTACTATAGTTACTGTCCAATTTCTCTACTCTTCTTAAAAAAATTTTTTTTCCTAAGAGTTGTTTAAATTGACAATATCTGGGGCGCCTGGGTGGCTCAGTGGGTTAAAGCCTCTGCCTTCAGCTCAGGTCATGATCTCAGGGTCCTGGGATCGAGCCCCACATCGGGCTCTCTGCTCAGCAAGAAGCCTGCTTCCCCCTCTCTCTCTGCGCCTCTCTGCCTGCTTGTGATCTCTCTCTCTGTATCAAATAAATAAATAAAATCTTTTAAAAATAATAAAAATAAAAAAGTAAATTGACAGTGTCTAATAGAAATACAAAGTAAACCCCATATTAAAATTTTTCAGTAGCTACATTAAAAAAGTAAATAGATTTAATAATGGAAATAATAATTGCTATATTTATTGACCAATTACTACATGCCAGACACCCTGATGAGCATTTTACTGATGTTATCTTAATCTCATTATAAAACTTGTTAGGGGCGCCTGGGTGGCTCAGTGGGTTAAGGCCTCTGCCTTCGGCTCGGGTCATGATCTCAGGGTCCTGGGATCAAGCCCCGCATTGGGCTCTCTGCTCGGCAGGGAGCCTGCTTCCCCCTCTCTCTCTGCCTGCTTGTGATCTCTCTCTCTCTCTCTCTGTGAAATAAATGAATAAAATCTTTAAAAAAAATGTTTTTAAACTTGTTAAAAAAAATTTAAGAAAAAAGTATGAAACCCATTTTACAGAGGTTTAAGACCAAATGTCATGCTGAATCACTAGGTTATATTGGAAAAAGAAAAAAAAATAGTAAGTAGAAATAAGTAAATTTAGGGGCGCCTCAGTGATTCAGTCGGTTAAGTCTCTGCCTTCAGCTCAGGTCATGATCCCAGTGTCCTGGGATCGGGCCATAAGTCAGGCTCCTTGCTCTGCAGGGAGTCTGCTTCTCCCTCACCCTGCTCTTGTGTTCTTGCTCTCTCTAAATAAATAAATAAAATATTTTTTTTAAAAAAAGAACCAAATTTAATAATATATTTAACCCATTATATCTAAAATGTTATTTCAACATGTACTCAATGTAAAAATTATTAATGAGATGTTTTACATTTTTTACACTGAATCTTTAAAATCTGGTATATATTTTATATTTACAGCACATCTTAATTCAGAGTAGTCTTATGTGGCTAGTGGGCACATTATTGGACAGCGCAGGTCTCGACTCATCTCTCTTCTTACCTTTTAGGCCCACTATTCCCTTGTGACCCCACTGGGATGCTTTCTTTTTTTTTTTTTTTTTTTTTTTTTAAAGATTTTATTTATTTATTTGACAGACAGAGATCACAAGTAGGCAGAGAGGCAGGCAGAGAGAGGGGGGGAAGCAGGCTCCCCGCTGAGCAGAGAGCCCGATGCGGGGCTCGATCCCAGGACCCTGAGATCATGACCTGAGCTGAAGGCAGAGGCCCAACCCACTGAGCCACCCAGGCGCCCCATGGGATGCTTTCATCCCAATCACTCTATCACGTAGCTTTTGTCAAGAATATCAGTAGCTTCTATGTTAGCAAACTCAATGGTCAGTTCTCAGTCTTCATCTTCCTCACTGTCTCTCAGAAGAATTTAATTCAGTTGATCATACCCTCTAGGAAACACTCTGTACTCCTTACTTCCAGGACCCACACTCTTCTGGTTTTCCTTTTACATCAGTCCTTCTCAATCTCTTTTCCTGGTTCCTCCTCTTCTTTTCAGCCTCTAGATACTGAATAGTCAAAACTCGGTCCTTGGGCATCTTTCCTATCTACACTCACAGTCCTACCCTCAAGATAATCCTATCCTGTCCTATGGCTTTAAATACACTAATGATTCTCAAATTCACACCTCCAATCCTGACTCCAGGTATATAATCAATATTGCACTTGGATATCCAACAGACCTCTCAAACTTAATAAATCAAGAACTCAATTTTTTTTCCCGTCGCGTCATCCTACCCTTCTTTCCATCTCAGTAAATAGTAAGGTCATTTGCACAGTTGCCCAGGTCAAAATCTTTGTAGTTATCCTTGACTTTCTTTCTCTCACACTCCACAGCCAGTCCCTGGCCAAATCCCATATATTCTATCTCCAACATAAACCTCAAGTCCCACCAGCTCCGAGGCCACCACCATGGCCCAGGCAGCTATCACCTTCCACAGGGATCACTGTAGTAGTCTCTTGACTTATCTCCCTGCTCCACCCTTACTTCCTTTCTATTTTCCTTTTAAAATAGAAATCAAGGGGCACCTGGGTGGCTCAGCTGGTTGGGCAACTGCCTTCGGCTCAGGTCATGATCCTGGAGTTCCGGGATCGAGTCCCGCATCAGGCTCCTGGCTCCACAGGGAGTCTGCTTCTCCCTCTGACCTGTTCTTTCTCACTGTCTTTCTCTCTCTCTCTCTCAAATAAATAAAGAAAATATTTTTAAAAATAGAAATCAGATTAAATCACAAACACTCCAAGGACTCTCCTTCACCCTCAGAGCAAGACTCAAAGTTCTGGTCATGAGTTTCAAGGGCCCACATAACTTGTTCCCAGCTATTCCTCAGCTCTTGTAGTGCTCACTTCCCTCTGAGGATACCGGCTCAATGATATTCCTAGAATACATCAGACATCTTCCTGCCACAGTAACTTCATATTTGCTATTCCTTCTCCATTTTCTTTAAAGATTTTATTTATTTATCTATTTGACAGAAAGAACACAAGCAGGGGGAAAGGCAAAGGGAGAGGGAGAAGCAGGCTCCCTGCTGAGCAGGACCCTGGTCTCATGACCCGAGCTGAAGGCAGACGTTTAACAGATTGCCCCACCCAGGCACCCCTTCCTTCTCCTTTTAAAACTCTTCTCCAGATCTTCACAAAGCCTCCCCCCTACTTTCACTGAGGCTTTTCTTTGCTTAAATGTCACTTCCTCAGAGAGGCCATCCTGGACCTTCTTATTTAATAGGACACTCAATAATCACACCTCTGTCCTTTATTTCATTTGCACTGATCTCCAGCACAACAAATCATGATCCATCTAAAGAGAAGAGTTCTTTTCCAACACATATTTCAGCACAGCACTGAGTATAAAGATAGTAAGTGATTTGTAGAGAGATCATATGAAGAAGCCAAGAGAGAGAAGTGGTGAGAGTGCTCATTGGGCTATTTCTGACTCTCTGAGGTCCCAAAATGAAGTGGAATTTCTGGAAACAAAGTGAAAACATCAACTTACCTGGGACATGGCTTTACAAAGTCCAACAGCCATCCTTCTTTCCTTCTTCAATCTTCTCTTTTAGAGAACAAGGTCCTGAGAAGGGAGAAATAAAGGGGGAGGGGGAGAATGGCAGACCAGCCCTATGTTGCTGACCTGAGAATCACAAAGATGGAACTCCTGTCCCTTTAAGGTCTCCACAGCATCCTTACATGGGCCAGCCCTCCCCCTTCCAAGATCTGAGAAAAAGACCAGAGCTGAATTTAACCCCTGAAGTCCTAACTGATATTATTAGTATTATTAGTATTATTATCCCCATCTTACCAACAAGTAAAATTGAGGTTCAAAATGCTTAAACAGGGGCGCCTGGGTGGCTCAGTGGGTTAAAGCCTCTGCCTTCCACTCCGGTCACGATCTCGGGGTACTGGGATCAAGCCCCACATCAGGCTCTCTGCTCAGCCTGCTTCCCTCTCTCTCTCTCTGCCTGCCTCTCTGCCTACTTGTGATCTCTCTGTCAAATAAATAAATAAAATCTTAAAAAAGAAAAAAAGAACACTCTTTAAAAAAAATGCTTAAACAACTAATTCAGTCATAAGAGTAAAACTGCAATGAGGTTCAAAAGCTGGTCCTTTTTCAAGAGCCTACAATGTCTAAATGAAATATTTAACATAATATCACTGCTATATATTTACTAGAGAAGAATTTTCAGAGCTGGCAGATATTACCTTTATTACTCCATGGTACTACAGGTTGAGGCAGGCATTGCTCATTTTTAATACAAACCAATAACAAAGTGCACAGTCCCCTCGGAGCTAACATTTCTTCATTCTGAAAATGAGCATAGCTGTGTTTGATCTAGAATTTAGAATACACAACCCCCTAATTCTGGGCTACTCTGCACTAGCCAGCTCACTGTTTAAGACATTTATTTCAAAAGTGCAATGCAGCTTCAAATTGTCCATTAAAAGCCTTTGCAACCTGAGAAAAGAATCAATGAAGTATTCTCTGCATCTGGGAGCCCTATATAGAAGCTGCATAAAAGAAATGTCTTTTAAATTTCTGTTTGCAAATAGCTGTGTACCGCTTGGGTGACATTCTCCAAGTCTGAGATGAACATCAGTCTCTGAAGCTGAATTTAAATACTTGGGTTTTATATAACCCCCAGGCACATGCTGACTCTCTCTCCAATCCTTCACTCATTGGCTACATGACCTTGGGCAAGGTACTCCATTTCTCAGAACACTTCTTTCCTCACTGTCAAGACTGCATGAGCCAATTCCTGGCATAGAGATGTGCTACCCTTGTTCCTGCCTACATTCTATGCACACATTTGCAAAGGAAACAAGAACATTTTTATTAACTGAGAAAGTCAGAACTAAAATTTAGCTCACTTGATACATTAAGTAAAAGAGCCATGGATCAGCCTCTCTGAGCACCAAACATGAAAGAGTTCTGACAAAGACAAAGCTAAAATCTCAAACTCCGTGGCCTAAGGAGAGAAAGACTAGGCTTTCCGATTAAGCTTTCCTCCCCCAGAGGCAGTCCATTTGAGGATGGTCTCACTGCAATGTCTTTAGACTGGGTCCTGTGACTCACAAGAAAAATGAGGGAAAGAGACCCACATCAAGATCCCATATCCTAGAGGTTCCTGGTCCAAGATCAGGAACAATCTTCTCCAAAACCCTTAGAACCCAGGGCCCAAATTTTTCTTTATCACAAAGATCAAGAGAGTTTAGTGATTAAAAGCAAGGACTCTGGAGCCAAAATGCCTAGGTTCAAGACCCCATTCTGTCACTAACTAACTGTCTGAACTTGGGCAAGTAATTTTAATCTTTATGTGCCCACAATCACACACTAGGTCCCACACAATCAAGCTTTCCGTTTCACACAAACATACAATTTCTCACTCAGTCACACACATACACGATCTATGGTCACACAAGCTCACTTGTAATGTCAAACACCTATGCAGTGGCATTAACACAAAGACAGATGACATAATTACCCCAACAGAGAGAAAGTCCCACGCAATCTCACACACAGTGACATACCACACAAGGTCACTCATCCTGTCATCATTACTCATACAAATCTATACCTGCAGAGAGAAGATGGACACAGGTACACAATCACACCTGCTGTCACATACATTCGAACGCTGTTATATCCATAGAGACAAATAGTCAAACATAATCACACACATTCATACAGCGACACACACAGTGTCAGGCCCGCAGTCTCTCACAAACCCATATACAGTAACATACAGTTGTACCTGCAGAAACAGACACGCAGTTTTATATCTGAAACATTGAGTCGCACAGAAGCACACACGCGGTGACAGACAAGATCACATTCTGTCACACAGCAGCCTCTCACAGAGTTAGTTAGACAGTAACCCCAGAGGCACCCACCCTGGTCCCATCCCTGTCGCTGCCGCTCTATACCCCAAACCCGGCCCTGACCTCTGGCTCCCGCCCGTGCAGCCAGGCCCAACTCACCTCCCGGCGCCGCGGGCTCTGGAAACCAGCCCAGCGACTCCGACCCGCGGTGTCCCCTCCCAGAATCCCCCGCGGGGTCAAGCTGAGCAGGGACTGAGGCGCGCGAGACCCCGAGCTCGCCTGGGGAAACATCCAGCTGGACTGGACGCTGCTCAGCTTTTCCTAGCGACCCCCGCGAACCACGAGTCCCAGAAGGCTTTGCGTCGCGGCCTTCTTTGCTGAACTACATTTCCCAAAGGTCCCCAAGGCCCGCCTCTACTCCGCGCCTGCGCAGACGGCCATGGCCGAGGGTGTCTGAGTGGAGAACTGTGAGCCACCGTAGTCTTTCTCTGGCACTCAGGGCTCCTCTGTGTGAGGAAACCGTGAAGCTTCGCGCGTCCGTGATTGTTATTGGATGCTCAGGTGTGGCGATCTGTGTGTGACCGTCCTTGCACACTTTTGTGCCTGCGCACCGCGGGGCAAAGTTTTCTGTTAGTGCAGTGAGCTTCTGTATTTAAGATCACGTCCCGTGATTGTGGGTCGTTGTGTGACGCCGGGAATATGAGAGTGTTTGTGGATTCGTGAGAGGGACCGTGGCTGACTTTGGGCGACCAGTTCTTTGTGTTCTTACCCCGGAGATCGAAGGAGTTTACCTGCGACACGCGGTGGGACTTTGTTTCTGCGCTTGCCTTTAGTGTGGAGCCCATGGGAGAGGTTTCTTTGTGTGCCTTTGTGTGT
>JAQQSY010006134.1:0-11226 GCA_028646535.1 Procyon lotor | reverse complement strand
CGGTTTAACGGGAGAGAGGGGAGTGGGAAGAATTTAAAAGCCCCGAACCCACAAAGCAGACTTTTTAAAAAATTATAATTGAAAACATCTCGAAGTAAGGGCCGCCAGAAGTGGGCCAGCTCCCCCCGCCCCATCCCCCTCCCCTGCTCCCCGGAGTCCGATGAAGTCATGATAAGTAGGCTGCAAAAAAAAAAAAAAAAAGTGGGGGGGTTGGGGGCACAGGGGTCCCAGCCTGGGGCCCCGCGTGGACACAGTTTGGATACTATGGTTACGCGATCCGACCCAAACAGCGAAGGCGGACAACAATAGCGGCCGCCAGAGGAGGAAATTCCTTCCGGGGTGGACGGCGCGGGGGGAGGGGCGCCTGGCTGGAACGCCGAGGCGGCGGCTCGGCCAATCAGCGCGCGGCCGCCGGCGGTTTCAAGGTGCCCCGCGCCGCGCGCCCCCACCCCCCCGCGCGCTCCGCTCGGGCGCTGGAATTGCTGAGACGTTTCCCTGCACGCGCCCGGGTAACCCTGCGGGGGCTGCTGCCCAGGCCGACCCTCTCCCCAGCCCTTCTCCCCGCCCCCTTCCGAAGCCCACCGCTCCCGGAAGGCTGAGCGTTCCGCTGCTTGAGTTGCTTGCACTTGAGGTGGGGGGGGAAATCCCTCCAAACCACCCCTTTCTATGGGGTTGGTTCTTGTACAAGCCTGTTTTCTATTTTAAAGCATGTCTCAAGAAAAAATGAGCGAGACAGAGGAGAGCGAAGGTCCACCCCAACTCAAGAAGCCCGGGAGGCTCTGACCCCTGCCTGCCTGTCCACAGGGGCTCTTATATAATAAGCTTGGGTTACTGATACTGGCGGTCCTGGCTGGGCATCTGGCATGCAGAGGTCCAAGGGCAGAGCTGGCACTTAGAACCCCCTAGTGTCGTTTCCCCCACCCACCCCGTTAATGTTACCTGCCTTGTAATGGCTCAGAGAAACCAGGGGCTCCCCCCCAGCCGGCGTCCGGGTTATATATGTGGTGACTGCCCGCTTTTCCACCACCTACCAGGGATTCTGTGCCCAAGTCCCCTCCTTTAGAAGCCCCAGACTGGTTCCCAAGCCTCCTCCCCTGCCGCCGGGCCCTCCACCGTGCCTCTTGCTCTCTTGCCAACTACCCAAAGCCAAAGCCGCGGGCTGGGCACTGCCAGCACCGAGTTGGTCTTGTTCCTTTTTTAAGCTCCCTGAACCAGGTTTCTGCTTTCCGATGCCTCCTGGGCACGGAGCACCACTTCCGTGGGGAGTAGATGTCTTTTTATTCATTGCATACTAGGAGATTCACTTCTCTGGAAGGATCTAACGTTCAAAAAGTATCCGCCTCTGTCTCCTACTCTTTTTCTTCCTCTTCATATATAACGGGGATAGCCCTAATTCTCCAGTTCCTTGTGCGTCGTTTTATAAATAAATAATGAGATTTTATTAATTATGCACGTACAGTATCTGCAAGCAGATTGCTACGTCTCTTGATGCTTAATAAAAAAAAAAAAAGGAAAAACCCTCCACACTGAAGCTGGGATTTTTTTTCCCCCTGTAAGCAAACAAAAACTTCAAGGGGCCATATGTCCTCCAAGGAGGGAGAGGAAGACAGAAGTTGGGGAGTGCATGGAGTGGAATTGGAAGGGAAGGATTAAAGGGGGTTCCTTTGCAGATTTTCAAAGCAGCTGAAGGTGAATTTTGAGTTGCCTGCTTCACGTTTGTGACTGAGCTGCCTGTCTGAAAACATACCAAGGTTTGCTGGGACGTTTGTGCGCTGGGCGGGATGGGCAGCTGTTAATAGTAAACAGGAAACCAGTGAGAAGAGAGCTGGCTGCAGCCCAGTCCCTCTCTCAATTCCGCACCCCTCCTCGGAGCCCCAAACCCCCAGCTCTCAAAACACTTTCTGGGCACTTGTGCGTCACCTATCTCCTGAGTGCCCAGCACGATTCTTGGCACATAGCAAAGGCTCCACAAATACCTGCACATCGGAGGAATGGAACATGGAACTCACATACAGAGGGTGGGGGAGTGGTCTTGGGGCGCCATGAGTTGTGAGAGTTGGGGCTTTAGCCTTCAGATAAGGGGGGAGGGGCTTGCCTCTCAAGTTTTCTGGTTCAGGAAATAACAGAGCAGACCTGAGCGTTGAAAAACGAATCTGGAGGAGGAAGACCAAAGAGAGGTGCAATGATACGGGTGACATGAGGCTACAGAGGACAGGATTTGGGGGATGCTCCACCTTGGTACCTTGCGCACAGGAGGGAGTAAGGGGGGTTAGGGGTGAGCTGTGATTCCAAACCTTCTCGTTCCGGTTCTGAACAGCACGTCTGTGTAGAAACAGAGGTTTGAAGCAAGCGTGCCCAGATGAGATGCCAGAGGAGGCATATACGATTGCCCATAGGGCTGTTTGTCCAGGGAGTTGCTGGGGGGCCCAGAGGCCCCAAGAGGATCAAGGACACATCGGGGTCCCATATCTCCTTCTCAAGTACGCGGCACTACGCTTGCGGGGCAGGAGAGCTTTCTTCCTCCAGCCCGGGGCCGACCAAGTGGCCTGACCAAAGGATTAATGAAATTGGGCGCGTGTTGTACAAGTTCAAAGATAAGTGGTTATTGGGTGTTTTTTGTTTTTTTCCAAGAGAGAAGTTCTGGATGCCATTTCTCCCATCTGTGAGAGGTCTATATATCACCAAGGAGTTAAAACATAAAAATAAAATTGTGCTGGCTGAGGGTTACCACAAAGCTATCAAGCTGGGTCTTGTTGCCGGATCCCTGGCATCTGCTGTGTAATTTGGGGAGCACTTAGTCTTCCAGCCGTGGGTGGGGGCGGCCGTCTGACTTCTCTCTTTGTATCCTCCTAATTAAAAAGGACCGGGATCCCTTTCCACATGTGTTAAAGAACATTTTTTGTGTGTGTGCCCAGGAAGGGCAAAGAGATGCAGATGCTTTAGGCATTTGGGATTTGGGGACGTGGGGCTGAGACGCAGCACGGGCCCCGGACCTCCTCTCGCAGAAGACGTGAACTGCTTTGTAAACTTGGGCAAAGCCCTCAGTTTCCCCACAAATCAAACCAGCTGGACCTCGTGGCTCTTCTGCCTCTGTCCCCATGCAGCCATCATGCCTATTAGGTCCCACCCCCAGTTCCAACTGTCAGTCAAGGTCCAAAAACACGAATTACCTTTAGACCACAAAGGTCCCCAAATTACAGACATGCCCAAGTTGCAGTAGACAGTGTCTCACACACATGCGGCAAAATCCTGGGGTCAGACGCCATCCAGGCCGAGGGGTCACCAAGCCCAGCTCACTTGGAATGCACATAGGCCCTCTGCAAAATGCCAGGCTAGTGCTTGTCCAGCTCCTGCTTGAATGCCCTATGTGACCGGCAGCCCGCACACCCCATGTGAACTCTAGTGCACTATACGCTGACCACCTACCACTCCTGTCCATCGGGACCTCCTGCTAATTTCTCAAAGCCATCAGGCACCAGCATAAAACTCGATGCTGTCTTCAACAGACCTGCCCCTCCTTCCCCTTCCTCCTATGTGTCCTGAATCAGGGCACCACTAGCTAAAAACCTAGGACTTATCCTTGATTGCCCACACCTGCTCCACCCATCAGTCTCCGAGTCCTGACCTTTTCCACCTCCCGTCTCTCCCATCAGCCCCTATCCTGTCATCACTCACCTGTGTGATGACACCCGCTTCCTGGCTGGGTCTCCCTGCCTCCTGATCGGTCCCATTTGAATTATCCTCCATGCTGCGTAGCAGAGGAGGGAAGCCTTCTAGAGCCTTCTTCCTCAACACAACACGCCTCTGCTTGTAAATAAATGAGGACCTGAGTTGCCCCCGTAACCAAAGTCCAAATTCCTTAGCACATCATTCAAGGCCTCTCTAGACCTGGCTGCAGATACCCACGCGGCCCCAGAGCTCGCTCGTCCCCTCTGATTTGCCCTATAGGCAGCCAGACCAAATGGCGTGTCATTCCCTGAATGTACTTTGTTCTCTCACTCCTGTGTTCTCTCTGCCCCCTACTGCGCTCACGGCTTCCTGCCTTAGAGGAACCCACATTCTAGAGTCCCCCTACCCCCTGTGGTAACCACTCACCATCAGGACGGACTGAGTGCCTGAGGTGTGGCTGCTCCCAACTGAGATGTGCCGCTCAGTGCACAACACACACACCAGATTTCAAAAAAGAGGAAGAATATCCATTGGCTTGTTAACAACTTGCTAATGTCGATTACACGTTTATAATATCTTAGATATGTGGGGCGTCTGGGTGGCTCAGAGGGTTAAAGCCTCTGCCTTCAGCTCAGGTCACGATCTCAGGGTCCTGGGATCGAGTCCCACATTGGGCTCTCTGCTTAGCGGGGAGCCTGCTTCCCCCTCTCTCTCTGCCTGCCTCTCTGCCTACTTGTGATCTCTCTCTCTCTGTCAAATAAATAAATAAAATCTTAAAAAATATATATATCCTAGATATGTTGGGTCTAACAGAGTACATTATTCAAAGTAATTCCATCTGTTTGTTTTTTGTAAGCTCTGCACCCAACGTGGGCTTGAACTCATGACCTGGAGATCAAGAGTCACACGCTCTACCTACTGAGCCAGCCAAGTGTCCTTATTTTTACTCTTTTAAAACATTTGTCACCTGCATGACACGTGGGCGGGCCAGTCGCCTCAAGGAGCACACACACGAAGACAAGCAATTCTGAGGATAATGTGGCAGGGAAACTCAGGGTGCTCGAGGCACAGGGCGGGTGGTCAGATCAGGCTTCCCAGCAGAGCCGCTGCTGTGGGCAGCACCTGCCCCCAGCGGGCCCACGGGGACAAGTCCTGCTGGAAATGAGTACAGAAAGGAAGGGGAGGCCAACACTCACATCTCAGCTCTCCGCCGCTTTCCCTGGGAAGCCATCCCTGACCACCCTGTCCCCTGCCCTAGCCTAGGTCAGGTCCCCCTGGGGGCTCCCACAGTCCCCTCTGCTTCCCTGTCACTGATCAGTCTGCATTGTCATCGCCTTTAACTGGTGTGACCGGCTGCCTGCCCTCCCCACAACATGCGCCTGAGGGCAGGGCCTCACTTCCCTCACAATGTGTCCCAGGGCTTGGGGGGGCACCCAGTGAATGTTTGTTGAAAGTTGAATGGATTCCTTCGTTCAACAAACAGTCACTGACCCTGAGTGACCTTTCCAGCTACATCCTTCTCCAGTTCCACACATGGTCAGACGTGCCTGCCAGCAAAGGCTGTGCGCCCCTGTTACCACAGACAACAGGCTGGGCCTCACTGAGCCCCGACTGTGGCCCACAGGGTACTTAGCTAGGGTCATCTTGTCACACACCTGCCCTAATCCCATGACATAGGCTCCAGACACGCGAGGAACTCGAAGCTTGGAGAGGTGAAGTACTTGCCCAAGGCCCAAGGTCACACAGTAGGTCTGGATGGGGCTGACTTTCACAAATCCGCCCTCCAGTTCCTAGGCCTTTGGCCTAAGACAGGCCCCGCTCGGGGTGTTCCTGGGACTGTCCGGGTTGACCGCTCTCCATTCTCTCCTCTTCCCTTACCTCCTTGTCCCTCTCCTGCTACGTCTCCAGCTTGTGTGAGAGCTGAGTTTCACTCAGACCCCAGCAGCAGGGAGGGCCCCCACCCCACACCCTGTGCAGGGGCAGGGCCGCCCCCCGCAAGTGCTGCCTAGGGCTGAGCACCCCGCCCCCAGCTGGGGAAGGGAGGAGGCCCGGGAAAGAGAAACCCACCGGGGCCTCTGGGGCACAGCCCTCAAGGAGCCCCGGTGTTTGGTTTCAATTAGGAGGACAAATTCCAGGAAGCCAGGCCAGTGCTGAGGGGGATGGGGTGTGCAGAGCAGGGCTCAGAATGAGGAGGCTCCTGGAATCTGGCCTCGGGAAGAGGCTCCCGGAGGGCTGAGGGGCCCACGGGGGAAGAAGCCTGGCCCACAGGGCCCAGCGTGAGTCCCAGGTCCCAGTCCTCAGCTTGACAGTGTGCCCTCCGCAAGCCAGGTGCCCGGCACACCATAGTAGGCCCTCCATCTCTCTATACATGGCGGCCAGCATCCCTTCTGTTGACGCTCACATTGTTCTATAAATTCCAGCTCTGGGGGTGGGGAGCAGGGCCTGGTGGCTGACAATGCAAGCCTTCTGCTTGCCAAGCCTGAGCCCCAGGGCTGGGCTCTGGGGCCCCGGGATGACCAGAGAGGAGAGCTCACGCACCGTCCAGGAGCGACAGGTACAAATAACGACTAGGCTTTGGGGAGACCAGTGTGAGAGCGGCAGCATGAGCCCTGGGGAGCTCAGAAGAGGAAGATCAGAAGGGGAGGACCCTCCTCTGTTTCATTCCTGCGGGTCTCCCCCAGCCCCGTGCCTGGCACATAGGAAGCACTCAATAGTCATCTGTTGGACTAACCTAACGGGTAATGAACTCTTCCGGGAAATTTCAGGGAGAGCTTCTTAGGGAAGGGGGTGCGTCTAAGCAGGGTTTTAGCAAATGAATCCAAGCTGAGAGACCAAGAAAGGAGGAAAGGGCGTTCCAAGCAAAGGGAACAGCTGATGTAGGGATGAGGCAGCACCCAGCACAAGGCTAAGTATTCACTGATCCACTCATTCAACAAATATCGATGGCGTGAGCCTGCGATGGTCCAGGCACTGTGCTCAGCAGAGGCTATGGCTGGGCGGGAAGGGGAGGAGCTGAGGGGGGAGCTGGGTCAGACTGTGGAGGGGGTGGGGGTGGGCTTGTGTCGCCTGCCAGGGAGGCAGGACTCTGCCCTGTCAGCTATGGGGAGGTCCTTAGGGGTTTCTGTCTTCTGGGAAGTAGAAGTCCTGGTGCTCTAGGACTTGCCTGAAGGGGTACAGATCTCCCACACAGAAGGGGGACCTGAGGCTCAGAGCCACGTTAGCCCGAGCTCGGGGACATCTGGACATCTAGACCGCAGGGACGCTGAGCCCCATGTGCCACAGCCCAGGGCTCGCTCTCCTGCACCAGCCTTGCCCCGCACCCTCCTTCAACCAGCCCCACCCTGGGGCAAAATCCTGGGTCCTTGGCTCCCCGTGGCTACTTCCTTACTGAATGACCTTGGCTATGTCTCCTCCTCTCTCTGGACCAAAGAACTTCCACTGAGGCTCTCAAAGCTCAGGTCAGGCACACTGAGTGGGATGGCACCTGGACCCGGCCGTGCAGAACACGGACCCCAAGCTCATCTCAGGGAAGTTCTTGCTTCTGCCGAAGAAGGAGACGAGGCCTGGGGCACCTGGGTGCCTCAGTGGGTTAAAGCCTCTGCCTTGGGCTCAGGTCATGATCTCAGGGTCCTGGGATCAGGCCCCCCATTGGGCTCTCTGCTCAGCAGGGAGCCTGCTTCCCCTTCTCTCTCTGCCTGCCTCTCTGCCTACTTGTGATCTCTCTCTCTCTCTGTCAAATAAATAAATAAAATCTTAAAAAAAAAAAAGAAGAAGAAGATGAGGCCAGCGTGAAGCTGGTGTGTGTTTAACATCTCTCTCACACTCGCTCATCTCCCTTGATGGCAAAGAAGGGGGCCTCCTAGCAAGCAAGAGGATCTAAGCTAGAACTGCTTCGTTTTCATTGTTACCTTCAGTTTTTTGGAAAGCCAACACATTTAGAGTGCAGACATAGTTTCCTTTGTTAAAGTTTTGTAAAAGTGAGTTAATTCAAAGAAAACCACTAAGCGGATGAGGTCGGGAGATACAGCAGAAAGTGTGGAGGGGGCACCAATGACTGGGCATTAGGGAAATCCTGGGTGGGACGCCTCAGACTCATGGGTCTAACATTAGCCATTCTTCTGGGAAATTGACCTAAGGTCTCAGTGCTGTTATTAGTGGGGTTTTTTTGTTTTTGTTTTTTGTTTTTTTGTTTTTTTAAAGATTTTATTTATTTGACACAGAGAGAGAGATCACAAGTAGGCAGAGAGGCGGGGAGGGGGGGGGAAGCAGGCTCCCCGCCAAGCAGAGAGCCCGATGTGGGGCTCGATCCCAGGACCCCGAGATCATGACCTGAGCTGAAGGCAGAGGCTTTAACCCACTGAGCCACCCAGGTGCCCCCGTTGTTAGTGTTTTTATTTAAAGGGGGTGCAGGTAAGAATTTCACCAGTCATTTCACATTGGAATCAAGGCTACTGAGCAAAGAATTTTCCTCATTGAACTTCAATACCAGCTGCAGTGCCTTGGCAAACACCGCCCCCCGCCCCCACGCCATGAAAGTGGGTATAGTGAAGGAACCCCAAGCTGGGGTGACCCATCTTGAGCCACTGTCAACCTCCTTCTCCTGATTCTGGGGGAGCTCTTAGAGGGAACCCTGAGACTCCCATACTACCAGAGTCCAGACGAGCTGTCAGGAGGGTCCTCAGCAGAATGTCTGACCTTGCAGCCATTGGGGGTGTTGGGCCAGTGAAGCCAAAGGCCCTTGGGGATCCTCTTCACCCCTGGGAGGAAGGTGAGGCTCCTTGTGAGGCACTCAACAACTGAGCCACCCAGGCACCCCAAGATTTTATTTATTTATTGTGTGGCACTCAAGACTCTTCAGTGGCATCCCTTGACTTCAAGCCCCCTTTTCACCATTTCTGGAGAGCCCTTTCTCAACCTCTCCAGTTCCTGCCTCCTGTGGGATCCCCAGCCTCCTCATCATCCCAGCCCCAACCACTCTAGGTCATCATTGCCTGTCTGTGTACCTGTTGTCCCCAAGGACAGGAGAAGACAGTGTCTATTTTGTCTCTCTATTCCAGCACCCAGCAGGCTCTGCAGCAGGGAGATGGCCAGGAAAGCTTTGCTGCATTGAAAAGGGTACAGTTTAGTGTCCACGTGTTGACCTCGGTTCTTTTCACAGAACTGCCCTTCCTCTATTGAGTCCCCTGCAGGGAAAGGTGCCTGGGAAGAGCAGCGAGAGGCAGGAGGAAAGGCCAACAGCTAACACTGGGCAGATGTGGATACAAATCCTGTAGCCACTGAAGTGACGTAGTAGCTGACCCGGAGTATTGACACCTTTAAAGGGGATCCTAATCCCCACCACGGAGGCAGATGGGGGTGATGAGCAAATGAGAAAAAGTGAGAAAAGCACCATCCACAGCTCAGGTACACATTTGCCTGTTAAATCGCAGAAGTGTTAGAACTGTAGAAAGTGTAGAAAGCCCAGATGCCCCGGGCTAAATGGGAACTCATTCTGCCCAACGGACTGACATGGGGAAAGCCCTCTAGGGGAGGGACCTTTGAGTTGGGCTTTGAAGGATGACTAGGAGCTCCCCACAAATAGTCAGAGGACATTGAGAAGAGAAGGCTGGGAGTCACTTAGGCAGAGAACTCCCAGCCTCAACGGGGAGCTACAGCAAGAAACATTTTAAGATTTAAAAAAAGGTTTTTTAAAAAAAAAGGACTTCTCAAAATAAATAAATAGATAACGAAATAAAGGACTTCTCTTCCCAAGCTTTGGTAAGAATTCTAATCCAGGATTTGACTCAAGGTGTAAAATAGCCTAAGAAGGGTCAAGGGCCCCTTCACGATAACTGGTTAAAAGGTCAAATGGTTCCTACCTCTGTGGCTAAGCCACCCACGTAACTTTGTCCCTAAACCTGCTTCTTTTGTGCTAGAAGTGAGTTCGCCTTGAGTGAGTAGGGGAAAGAGAGGCCCCCCCTGTTTCCTGGGTTCCTAGCCAATAGGCTGGGCCCGGGGCCAAGCAGCCCCCTTCCCTCCCTCTCCGAGAGGCTGACTCTCATCCTGCCTGGGTTCTTCATTTCTCTCTGTAACCTTGACCCAGGGTAGTGATACCAAATTGAGAAATAAGCCCCCTCTCCTGGGCTGGGGAGGGAGAGAAGGCAGGGCCCATTTTCTAGGTCAGAACTCCTTGCCCTTGCCGTTCCTCCCCTAGCCCATGTTTTTTAAAACTAGACCTTGGGGAGAGAGGCGGGAGGGAAGGCAGAGAGTGTGGATGCTTCTGTGTTTGTGACCGAGTGTGGAGGCCTGTGTGGAGAGAGGGAGAGGGAGGGAGAGAGAACAGAGCCTGGGCGTGTGCGTGTGCATGTGGAGAGAGAGGGTGACAGAGAGAGAGAGAGAGAACAGAGCCTGGAGTATGTGTGTGGGGCTGTGTGACTGCGTGTGACTGTGTGCTAGGGAGACTGTGTGTGTGTGTGTGTGTGTGTGTGTGTGTGTGTGGCACTCCAGCAGCAAGCTATACCTTAAAGGCACAGACTCTGCCTCTGCCCAGCTCCCCTCCACTCCCACCCCTAGCCAGAACCACCTTCCCCCACCTTCCACCACCATCAGCTGGGAAGCCGAGCAGCGGCTCCTGCCTGAAGGGAGAGAAGCAAGCCCAGCCCTCTCAGACCAGCCCCCTCCCTGGCTGAGGTTTGAGCGCTCAGAAAGGGGTCCTACAGGGGGGTGGAGGAAGGGGCTTTATTCCTGAGGAAAGCAAGGCCTCCGGAGAGAGGACTGGGGTCTGGGGAGGTGTGGAGGCCCAGCTCTGGAGCCACACTGCTGGCTGGGGTCCCCGCTCATCATTTACCACGGGTGGGGTCGGTGGAGGCAAGCCACAACCTCCACACTTTCTTTGCGGGGCGGGGACCTGGGCACCCAGTTGTGCAGCGGTCGGGTGCAAACCATGAGGGCCCGAGTGGTGGCGGGACCACCATGGGGGCTCTGCTACACACAGGGAGCCCCCACCTCAGGTCTGAGCTCGCAGGCAGGCAGCCTTCCTGCCATCTTGGCAGCTGGGGGGGCCTTTGTTTTCTCCCACAGCACCCTGCCCCTCCCCCCGCCCCTGATACCGGTTTGGGCTCCAGGGCACGAGGTGATGGGTGGAGCACTGGGAAGCTAAGACCTAGTTTCTCACCGCCCTGCTCCGCCTGAGACTCGCTGTGTGACCCTGAACAGGTTCCTCACCCTCTCTGGGCTTCCGTTGCGTGCTCTGTATAACGGAGACGGCTGGGTTGGGGGGAGGGGGCCTCCGCCAGCTCTTCTAGCTCCAACATTCCCCGCTTCTGGGTCCTAGGACGGGCGTCATTTGATGAGAACTTACCTCCATCTAAGAAAAGGATGAGAAATTTCCCAACCCTGAATCCTCCCGGGCCTATCCCTGAGCCATAAAAACTATGTGCGCTGAGGCGTGCATGAAAATCTGGCCCAACTCCTCCATTCCACAGTTGGGGAAACTGAGGCTAGGAGGGAGAGAGTGAAGGACGTGATATGCCTCAGATGCATAGGGAGTGGGAGCCGAGGCCAGGACCGGAGCCCTAG
>JAQQSY010006133.1:0-11226 GCA_028646535.1 Procyon lotor | reverse complement strand
ACAAGACAGTAAACAACAAATTTTGGAGAGGATGTGGAGAAAGGGGAACCCTCTTCCACTGTTGGTGGGAATGCAAGTTGTGCAGCCACTTTGGAAAACAGTGTGGAGATTCCTCAAGAAATTAAAAATAGAGCTACCCTATGACCCTGAAATTGCACTCCTGGGTATTTACCCCAAAGAAGCAGATGCAGTATAAAGAAGGGCCACATGTACCCCAATGTTCATAGCCCCAGTGGCCACAATTGCCAAACTGTGGAAAGAACCAAGATGCCCTTCAACAGATGAATGGATAAAGAAGATATGGTCCATATATACAATGGACTATTATGCCTCCATCAGGAAGGATGAATACCCAACTTTTGTCCCAACATGGATGGGACTAGAAGAGATTATGTGGAGTGAAATAAGTCAAGCGGAGAGAGTCAGTTATATGGTTTCACTCACATGTGGAGCATAAGGAAAAACATGAAGGACATTGTGAGAAGGAAAAGAAGAGTGACTGGGGGGAAATCGTAGGGTGAGATGAACCATGAGAGACTGTGGACTCTGAGCAACAAACTGAGGGTTTTGGAGAGGAGAGGGTTGGGGGTTGGACGAGCCTAGGGGTGGTTACTGAGGAGGGCACGTATTGCATGGAGCACTGGGTACAAAAAAAAAACAAAACCAGTTTGGGTATGAGAAATAAATTTGAAAATTATGAATTCAAAGGAAGCATTTACAGCCATAAAAAGAAATAAATTACTCAGAAAGGATATAAAGGAAAAAGACACAGAAGAGAGCTCTGGGCTTCATAGGGTTTGGGTAGAAAAGTAATCCTATAAGAGAGACTGAGAAAAAGTTGAAGAAAAAAGATAAAATCAAAACAGAATGTTAGAAACTAAGAGGAACTAATGCTTTTTTTGATAAAGCGGAAATGGGCTATTATATCAATTTTGCTGAAAGATTAGATAAAAGAACAGAAATTGAGTATCGCAATATTGGTGATCATGAAAAGAACAGATTCAATGACATAATGAGAGAGGAAGCAAAATTTCTGCTTAATTGCTTAATAAGTGACTGGGCAATCTGAGAGTGAAGATACCTTACATAGTAAATGTTAAACTGGGATGTTAAAACGAGCAGAGAAATGCAGCCGTAACTGGAAGGATGTGAAAGTGAATGAAGTAATTATTAGTGTACCAAGAGCTCAGTAGAGAATGCACAGCAGTGCCCAGCAAGCTGAACCAGCCCTATTAGACAGTGTTGACCAAGCAAATACTGAGCACACTGTGGAGCTATGGCCTTAAGGGACAATAAGATAAATCCACTGGCAGAGTCCAGCATTAGGAGCTTTAGGGCTCTGGGCTCAGAAAATGTTCTCTAATAACCTAAGGTAACTTGAAGTCATATTCTTTGGGGCAGTTAAGTGTTACGTGAAACATTATAGGACTCTGAGAGACCAGAGAATTGTGCGTATGACCTTTAGTTACTCCAGTGCTCTTGCTACTGATACTTGCTGATGTTCTTTTATTATTATTATTAGTATTATTAATTATTATTATTATACCTCTTTGTGTGATACTATTTATATAGTCTTGCATGTGACTAGAACTGTCTTAAGTTCTTAAGTGCTTTTACAAATATTAACTCATTAAGTCCTCATTACAACCTCTAAGGTGCATACTATTATTATCTTTATTTCACAAACTGAGGCACAGAGAATTCTGTAAGGAAAAGACACCATGACTTCAAGCTCTGCATTAAGTTGGTCCTATTTCACTTAAGTACTTGTTTGCAAATGAACAATGTTACCTTGTCAAGATGGAAAGCACTTCCCGCAGCTTCTGGATGAGTGATTCAATCTAAGAGAAGAACACCTCTTCCATTAATCACATTCAGCACTCTTGGGGACTTGTGGCATTGCTCATCTGAAAAGTCTATGAGCAAGCTGCATTGGCAAAGCACCCTCCATTACTCATTTTCTTTAATGTACATTAGAACCAAGCACCTGGTTTAAAAGCTTAATTTTTATAATTAATAGGTATGACTGGTGAACAACTGATTGCTGTTTTTTTGTTTCATTTTAGGGGACAAAATTTCTATCTGATACACTGACTCCTTTACACCGTTCTCTAAGAAGGCTTGAAAAGAGCCTCTGTCAGAATTGTTGTGCCTCTGAAGCCAGAAACTCGTCATCCCCTGTCTGACAATCTGATTCTTTCTCTCATGCCTTCTATACTATGTGCGTTCTTTGACCTCAAGGTATCATGATTCCTTTGTCCCTTCTTTTTTGCCCTATCTAGCACTTTATTTCCTTAACTGTCCATTCTCAATCTGTGTATCGACTTACCCAACAACTTTCCAGCACCCTCAATTTCTTTACCTTAATATGTTTCTAATTCAACATCCTGAAAAATTATCCCTTAAATAAACCCAAACATCTACATGCTCTCCTCTACTGCCAGACTTCTGAAAGCCCAGCCATGTCAATACAACAATTATATAGACTGATGATGCTAACAAGTCCTAGCCATCACCCATCCATCCTTTTAGATGGTTCAGGGTAGCTCTCTTTCTCCTTATCTCCTCCCATTAACACATGGGCTGGACTCCACCTGACTCAATTTCAACTTCACATTACAGAGAGGAGTAAAGTACTTCATCTGCTTCCTCACCATCACCATCACCTTCATCCCGATGTCAGAGGAAAAAGCATTTCTTCATTTTCTCAAGACATTTCTGTCATAAATGTTTTCTCACTGATCCCCAGAGTTTTGCTCCAACCATTACCCAATTGTCCTATACTGGCAAACATTCTCATTCCTTCTTATACATGGAATCCAAAATATAGTCAAATAAGAGACACAAATAAAAATAAATATTGGGGCACTTGGGTAGTTCAGTCAGTTAAGCATTGACTGTTAATCTCAGTTCAGGTCTTGACCTTAGGGTCATGAGTTCAAGCCCCGCACGGGTTCCATGGTTGGGTATGGCCTACTTTAAAGAAAAAAAAAAATAAGGAAAAGAAAAAAATTTTTAAATAAATAGAAAATCTCCTACATACTGTTTCCTTCCATCTGGTCTTTAATTCTATATATTACATCTACCCTTCCCAAAGTATTAATACTTATGAAAAACTTTTAGAACACTCTGTGTGTCAGGCACAGTTCTAAGAACTTTACATATTATGTTAACTCAATCCAGACAGCAACCCAATGAGGTAAGCATTTTATTATTCTCATTTCACAGAAGAAAAACTGAGTCATAGCAAGTTCAAGTACATTTTCTAGGATCAAACAGGAGTGTTTCCCATTGTCTCTTTGACTTATTAATAAGTTTTATGATAAATTACAATAAATAAATGGGAAATGACCTGCTTACTTTAATTTTTCCCAGGTTTTAAAAATTTAAGCAGACCACCTCTTTGAGGATTTTTTTAAATTTCCTTTTAGATTTTTAGAATTTTTTCTTTCTTAGATTTTCTGAGTGCTATTTTATATTTTATATTTCTACCATAACTTCAATTTTACTCATTCTCAATGACTTAAATTGTTAAAAAATAAACTGTAATTAAAGTACACAAATATGGATATATTTTTATTCATAATGAAATGAATATAAAAAATATTCCTCATATGTTATCCCTAAAATTATTTTTCCCTCGAATTATTTTTAAGTAATTTCAGAAGAACTATAAAGTAGTTAGGAATATAAATTTTAAATTAAAAATATTAAATAAGGTCATGGGGCTCCTGGGTGGCTCAGTGGGTTAAAGCCTCTGCTTTTGGCTCAGGTCATGATCTTGGGGTCCTAGGATCGAGCCCCACATCAGGCTCTCTGTTCAGAGGGGAGCCTGCTTCCCCCCGCCCCCGCCTGCCTCTGCCTACTTGTGATCTCTCTCTCTGTCAAAAAAAATCAATAAAAATTTTTTAAAAATATTAAATAAGGCCAAATTTTTTAATTATAAAAATGTTGATTCTTATCAAATATTTTATAAAGGTACAATTCATCACAATTTTGCATTTACTTTCCATCTAGTTACCAATATAAAGCAACAATCAGTCATGAAAGTTATATCTAAACATAAGTTAAACACAAATTTATGAGAAATATGAATTATTTAACCCTGTAAAATATTACAAGCTTTGCAACATATTACAAATACTTGAATATCCTTGTTATGAATATTTTGAATAGCATTTTCTTTGTTATTTGTGAGTGTCTTTGGAAACACAATTAGAATGTGAAAAGCAACAAGAAAATAAATGCTCAGCACTAATGAGAAGCGACACTATATTTTGCAAGAATCTGTTGGGTTTATACAAGCATTGCATAGGTCAATAATTGATCTTTTCTCTTATCCAAACCCTTCCTCTGCTCTGATCCCCCTCACTCTGAAGCAATGCTTGTTTCCGATGTCATCTGTAGCACAGCCCGCAACTTTTACAGCATTTGGACACAGTTGTCTTTGCAAGAAATGAAGAAAAATATTACCCAGGAAAAGGAGTAATACTAGTCAAGAGAGTCAAGATAATACGGGTACAAGCACTGAGTGTTAGATTCCAAGTGAAAGAAAATCATGTGTTGTTTTGTTTTGTTTTGTTTTTTTGATGTGTACCTCTATATAAGACATTTAAGGTCTTCTGGAGTACAATGCCTCTGGGCAAAGGCCACCCTTGCCTAGACTTAAGGGAGTCTTGCTCAAGAAAGAAACTAAGCCAGTTGCAGAAAAACAAAGAATGATACATTTGTGACCTACCAATTCATGGCTTGAAAATATATCGAATCCACACTGCTGTAAATTGCAAGTACTTTACAAACCTTTATTGACAAATCTTACTAAAGATTCTTACTAAACTGCAAGCTTACTAAAAACTAGAATTAGATCTCAATTGATTACCATAGTACTTCCTAATAAAGAGCCCATCTGCTGGCACACACCAAGAAATACTGCTGTAAATAGTGCATTGTTTCAAAGAAGGTTAAGCTGAGATCAAGCACATATATGCAATGAACATGCTGAGGGCAAAAATAGCCCCAAGTGATTTAAATGAGAGTATTTCAAAAGATAATTAGATAGCAAATCCCAAGATTGTTACTAATGTAGTATGTACATTTCTCCTTTTCTCATTTTTTTCTTTTTGAATGAACAATTTCTAATAGTAAATATAGAAAACCATGAGCTCTTTAACCATTAAATTTTCTGATAGCTATTACTTGTATGCAGTTGATATACAAGGAAAAATGTTGCTATTAAACTAAATTTTAAGTAAAAGCACATTATAGTAGAAATAGGACCCTCCAGAGTATAATTTTATGAGACCATTATTGCACGGTAGCTTGGGCAGTTGAACTCACATGAAACAAATGGCTCCATAAAACAAGTCCCAAAGTGGCCTATTGCTTAATTAAATTCATATACAAAGCATCCCTCTGCCTTGACATGTGTACATACATATATTAGATATATTTTAAAATTCAGTCTGGAAAATATGACCTCATAAAGATGCAAAGGTTTAGACACCACTTCAAAGCCAAAGAACTTCTTGAAGCAATATTTTACATGGAACTGTGACTTTTAAAATAATTGCTTTTTTTTCTTCACACAGTAAGGACAGTCAGTTTGATGTATACAATATGTTTAAGCTTTCTGCCTATAAAGATACACCAGAGTCTATAAGAAATGCTTGCATTGAATGCAAGTACTGCTAATTCTTTCTTCTATTTCCTCAAAATGGAAGCATTTCTAGAGAAGTTCGGGCAGGGGGGCATAGGAAGAAACACATTTACAAGATCCATAGCCTAATCCTTCAACTGAGATGTGTCTACTTAAAAGAATGTTAATTTAATGAATGCAAATAAATTAAGACATATTTTTTGCCTTGAATATAAAATTGTTTTGCCACAATGTATTACTCTACTTTTCTGTTTCATGAACCACCTACATGTGGGGAACAGCCCTCCAGGAGCAGAATGTGGTCCAGTCTGTTCAATAGCCTAAAAACATCCTAAAGCCATCTGGTAGTAAATGTGTTCAGGGAAGATGGAAGCAAGGGAGTAAAATGAAGAGACATTATTCAAAACATGTTACTAATTGATTATAAGATTTTGTGTCCACAAATGTTGTATCAGTTTCAAGATTTCACACTAAATAATCTGGAATGAATCATTTTAGCCTCTCACATTGTGAGAAGGGAAAGAAGGGTGAATAGGGGGAAATCGGAGGGGGAGATGAACCATGAGAGACTGTGGACTCTGAGCAACAAACTGAAGGTTTTGGAGGGGAAGCTGGGGAGGTTGGGTGAGCCTGGTCGTGGGTATAGAGGAGGAGGACACATATTGCATGGAGCACTGGGTGTGGTGCATGAACAATGAATCTTGTAACACTGAAAAAATAAAACTAAAGTATTTAGGGAAAAAAATAATAATTTTAGCCTCTCAATTTTCACCTATTTTTTGGAAAATTCCTCAATAATGCCTATTGAACTAGTACCCCAAAGAAGAGTGGGAAACAATGCATAAAATCTAGACAAGTACATACAGGTGCTTCTCAAATATGGAAAATAAAAGGGACCAGTTTTAAATGCATAAGCAAGATTTTCTACATTTGGGTAAAATTCTCTGAACATATAAACAGAAAAATCAGGAGGACTTTATACTGGTGTGAATAATTTTGGCATCCAGACACTGAAAATGTCCTGCTTAAGAACAATAGCAATTATAAGAATAACTGTTATTTATTTAGAATTCATGGGGCACCAGGCACTGTATGAAGCATTTTAAATTGGTTACCTCACTCTAATTCTCATGACATCTGTATGGAGGTATTCTTCTTTAAAATGAAGAAACTAAGGCATACAGACTTTAAGCAATTTGCTTAAAATCACAGTTAGTAAATAGAAGTGCTGAAATTCTCTCTTTTGTTGATGTAAAAGCTCATCCTTTTAACTCCTACCCCCTTTGCTACAAGCTTTAACTTCAAGTCGTGAAGTCGCACCTTCAGGATCTCACAGAGACAACTTCACATTTAGGCCACTGACAAGGAAAATAATCTGTTAGAGATACATCCCAAACATTCACCCCACCAAGGGTAATTGCACAATGCAACCTATATCCAACCTTATAGTTGCAAAGAAATTTCTGTGGAAGAAGAGGTTTCTGTTTAGAAATGGTAGGTGTCTTTCTGAGTCATTTGTATTCATGGAGGAAAAGCACACAATCTTTTCTCCGGGCAATCCTCTCAAGGTATGTGATAACTAAGAAGAGGTCACAGAACATGTACTTTGTGCTATCCAGCAAACAAGGCTGAACAGATGGTGTGAGACTCCAACAGCAAAAAGGCTGAGCGAGCCTCCTGTCTGAACGAAGAGCATGTGTGAGCTGTCATGGCCCTACTTATCACTTCCACCTCAGTCACCCTCATGACAAATGCCGCAGCTCAAGAATAAGGGACAGACTCAGTGTAGGAGCAGTTATTACTATTGCCTTGCAAAAGAAATGTACCTCATATTCAAAATAATGCATAGAGGGGCGCCTGGGTGGCTCAGTGGGTTAAAGCCTCTGCCTTCGGCTCAGGTCATGATCTCGGGGTCCTGGAATCGAGCCCCGCGTCGGACTCTCTGCTCAGTGGGAAGACTGCTTCCCCCTCTCTCTCTCTGCCTGCCTCTCTGCCTACTTGTGATCTCTCTCTCTCTCTCTGTCAAACAAATAAAAAATAAAATCTTAAAAAATAATAATAATGCATAGAGAGTAGGGGATAATGTTTACAAAGCATGCATAAGACTATAGGCACTTGACAAGAAAATGTAATGTTTACTATGTCAGGATATATAATCATAATGAGGCCAGAGGTTCTTTTTGTTGTGCCTACCACTAAACATCACACTTCACCAAATACAATGATACTACATATTATCCAGATTGTTAAAAGTGGCCCTGCTGAGATAAAATGAGTCCGCAGCCCTCCTAACAACTACTTCTATGGAGGATTTGGTTGTAGGGCAGGAAGCAGGGAACACGGGGATCTGTTTCCAGTTTGTAACTGGAAAATGCTATTCAAAATATTCATAACAAGGATATCCAAGAGAAGATACCTGAATTCTAGCTCCTCTCTGGCATCACAGGTATGTCTCTGGTATTGTCATTTTTAGCAGGAGAAGATAACCATGTGACATAGTGTCACCAGCTAGACACTAAGACCTGACCTTTACTGCCCACCTGCTTGTACTTGTCAACGTTTGTCCTGTATTTTTCCTTATGCTCTTCATTCTAGCTTCTCTTAACTCAAGCAAATGGAAAGTGAAACTGCCTATCTTCCAGCTGGCCCAGACCACCCAGACCAGTTTGAGCAGAACACTGGACTCCCACCTGTGCAGATGGACAATGGAGTGACCTCTAGAATGACTGACAACTACTTTTAGCTCATTATAATACTAAAATCTCTGCCCCAGGAGCCTCAGCCTTATTTAGATAACATGCAGTGTTATGTATAGGTATGTTTCCTTAAGGTACATGCAAGGTATGTCCGCTTCTACATATGATGACAAATATTCCCATCTAAATATTCATCCCCTATCTAAATATTCATCATAACACTAAACAAAAGGAACCCATCCACCCTTGTTGAGGAGTCACAGCTTTGGAAGTCATTCCCCTAGATCTCCTTATTCGCTGCAAATAAACTTTTCTTTGTGCTACAACTCAACCTGGTATAGGCTCTGACTCATCAAGGAGCAAATATATTGGTTCAGTTACAATAGTAGGATTATTTATGCACCTCAGATATTTTAATTAATCTTTCAGTAAGGATAGAGTCTTTTAAGACCTCAGCTGAAAGAACTAGCGCTGATGCTTTCAAGTATTTTTCCTGCCAGTGTTCCATAATACTGAGATTTTTGAGGATGTATTAAATATTTGCAAATAAAAGGCTCTTTTGACATGTAATACTCTTAAATTTTATCCTTTGATTTTTTTTTCCAAAGGAACCCATTCTTTCTTAAGTTTATTTATTTTTTTTTTTAATAATCTCTACACCCAACTTGGAGCTCAAACTGATGACCCCAAAATCAAGAGTCACGAGGTCTTCCTACTGAGCCAGCCAGGCGCCCCTCAGTGGAAGAAGGGAACTCTTTTTAAGCTATATATATATATATTTTTTTAAATCTATATTTTCAACAAATATTTATCAAATGCCCATAAAAAACAAGGTATTTTTCAGTGGTGTTTCAGAAGACATAAATACATATAAGACATAGATATTCTTGACCTCAGAGAGAATCTATTGTCAAGTAACAAAGGTAAAAAATAACCAAAGCTATAATGCTAAACAGCCCAAGGGAAGTGCTATTTGAATGATTAAAAAGTAAATGCCTAAGAGAACTTCAGAGTTTCAATTTGGCTTCAGAACTTTAGAATGACCTTATAAACCCTGACTGTGGCCCAGTTCAAAGCACCTGAGATAAGGAAGACTCTTTGTTTTAAAGGTCCTAGAATGTAAATTTTTTGGTATTCCAGTGCTACCAGCATCCTCCTTGCTCAATCCACATGATCATGAAAGACCAGCCAGTAAACTGTTTACTATTAAATAACTTTGATTCAGTTATATTGCAATTCTAGCATTGTCTTTTTTCAAAACACCAAAAACTCACTCAACAGTAAGAGAACATCTCTCTTTCATATGTTTGAGTACTTTCATGAATTAAAAACATGAAGAATATTTAAGTTGCAAGAAAATTTAGAAAGAAAAAAAAGTTCTAGATTATAGATGAAATGCTAAAATCCAGGTAAGTGAAATGAATCATAAGCAAAAAGGAAATTAGAACTTGGGCTTCCTAATTTCTTACTCCAGTGCTAGTTCTACCATTTTGACCTGATTAATTATTAAGTTGTTTCATTTAGTCATTGAAAATGATGTCTATAGGAATTTTTGATTTGATCATCTTTGACTTTTTATTAACATTGTTTTACAAGTTATGTATCTATGTCTAAGATAGAAAAACTTGAGTACAGAATTCTTAAAGTAAGTAAAAGGATAAAGCTACTTGACAAAAACTGCTTTTGACTCACATTTTATGAAGCACACAAATCTATCTTTAATATGAGAGTTGGTGTGTTATCATTTTTAGATTTTGAAAGATGAATGCCATAGAATGAGAGGGACTGAATCTGACTTTATTGTTGATGCTAATTTGGAGATCTTCAAATGCACACGTTACCCCAGAAACATCTCTGAAGTTTACATTTTATTTACAATAAAAATTATCTGTTAAGTGGACCTCCTCAACCTGCTCTTACTCGATTGAAAGCTAGCCTATGCTACTCTCTCCCATGGCATTCTGTGGCATGCTGTTCTTTTCATTCATGAAAATTTCTCATGCTGATATCATGATTTGAAATCTTATATGTGCGTGTTCAGTAGTTCAATATCTGTCATCTGACACATTGTAAGCTGTGTGAAATTAGTCAGATGTGCATCAATTTCATCCTGGCACCAATGGTTATTCAGTAAATATTTTTGGATGACCAAAGGATAAATGATTGGGTAATCTTGTGAATTTGAAAACTGATGGATATTCCTAAATTTTAGCTAGGTACAATTAATAAAGTTCATTAATAAAGGGGGAGTAATACTATATTACACATAACAAATATTGTTTTAATTCTATTACTGCTTGTATTAGGCAGAGTCATTTTAGCTCCAAGTGATAAAACACTACCCAAACTCATTAAGCAAAACTGAAAACTTATCGACACAAAACTGGAAAGCCCAGGTTGCCACTGAGGTGAGATTTGATCTTGTCTTTAATGCATGACCCTAGAATAATAATCAGCAAAATTAGGGATATTGGTCTGTTTTGATCAAGTGCCTATGTCAGTGCTTGTAATATATTAAATGCTCAATAAATATGAGTTGACTAAATGAATGATCAATCTCTGTCTCTCAGACAACCCTTCCTATCTGATGGTGTGGCAGGCAGAATAATTACCCCCAAAATGATTCATGAGGACCTATTCATGATGACCTGTGAATTTGTTACCTAACACAGCAAAGAGAACTTAACAGATATTCTTGAGGTTAGGACCTTAAGGTGGGCAGATTATCCAGATGGGCTCAATCTAATCACAAATATTCTTAAAATCAAAGGACCTATCCCAATTATAGTCAAAGAGAAATATGACAACAGAAAAGGAGGCAGAGATGTGACCTGAAGACAGGATCTGCTGTTGCTGGCTTTGAAGATTCATGCT
>JAQQSY010006132.1:0-11227 GCA_028646535.1 Procyon lotor | reverse complement strand
AAAGATTTTATTTACTTAAACAGGAAGGGATGGGGAGGGAGACAAACCATAAGAGACTCCTAGACTTATGATACGAATTAATGGAGGCGGCGGGGGGGAGGGGGGATAGAGATAGGGTGGCTGATGTGTGGACATTGGGGAGGGTATGTGCTGTTAAGTGCTGTGAAATGTGTAAGCCTGACGATTCACAGACATGTACCCTGGGGCAAATAATACATTATATGTTAATAAAAATTAAAAAAAAAAAGATTTTATTTACTTATTTGAGAGAGAGAGAGAGAGCATGAGGGAGGAGGGGAGGGGCAGAGGCAGAGGGAGAAGCAGAATCCCTGCTGGGCAGGGAACCCAAGGAAGGGCTCCATCCCAAGGACCCTGGGATCACTACCTGAGCTGAAGGCAGATGCTTAACAAACTGAGCCATGCAGGTAACCCTTAAGTAAAAAAAAAAAAAAAAAATTAAACTATAGTGAATTTTGTCTATTAAATATACCTGACAGTCACAGAACATTTCTATTCAAACAATATGAAATATTAATAAAATTCCTTCTGTGATACAAATGAAATATCAAAAGAGATAAAAGTGAAGGGGCATAATTTCTAAATACCCAAGACTTAGGTTTGAACAATTTTTTTGTATAGTGAGCTATTATTAGTTTAAGGAAACATGAAAGGTAATATTTGTTAAAATGGACAAAGTTTTTTGAGATTTTTCTAAATAATTAAACATAGATATATCAATAACACTTTTTTATTTGAAGTTTAGTCTGTGCCATAGAGGGAAGTCCCACAAAACCAACATTTAAATATTTGAACTTATTTGAAATTGCTTTATTACAAATAATAAAATATAATACTTTATTATAAATAATAAAATAGTATAAATAATACAGTAATTTTAAATAAGTTCAAATATTTTTGTAAATGTTGGGCTTTCTTAAATTAATACTCTGATTTTTTCCCATGGCTTTTAGAAAAAAAAATAAAGTACCAGTAGGCTTAACTATTTTAGAGGTATTGTTAGCCAAGAAAACTAGCAGTGGTATTATTTGGGTACATTGCTTTAGAAGGTTTTGATATTAACTGGAATGCAATTGGGTTACTGGTGTCTTAGGCTCAACATTTATTAGTTTCAGAGAGCTTAATCATTACCAGAAAATATCAACCCACTTTAAACTAGCTGGCATGTTGTCATATCATATCATATCATATCATATCATATCATATCATATCATACTATCATAGTAGAGCAGAGGGACATCAAGGGGCACAGCAATACGCATCAGACCATTTACTGAAATTTGCCCTGGATCTCCCTCCCTGTTCCTCACTAAAAACATGCATGTGTCTACACACGTGGACTAGCCTCTTGTTCTGTTCCGGGCCCACCTCGTAGGAGTAAAGATGGCTTTCAATTGTCCATTAATCCCCAGTGGATCTTACTTCACCATTTTGCAAAACTGTCAAGACAAATCGAATTTGATATCTAAGGGTGAGAGTGAAGTTTTCTGCTTACATTGAAGTTTCTGAAGAAAAGTACCCATTTAAATTTAAGACTCTTAGATTCAAAGCACTAGAAATAAAAGTCATTTCCAGAGTAGCAGCTATGCATCATATACAGGTCATTCATAGAACGATGTAAATCTAGGTATTATATATTCATATGTTACTGTGATTTCATTGCAGGTGATCCAAAGTGGTAGACAGCATGGTGTCTAATATTTGTTAGTTTTATGTCGTTAGAGACTTTAAAATGATTTACACTTTTTCATTTATTTATTTTTGTTACATAACATTTCTCTATTTTATTCGAGTACAATTTCTAACAAAAAAACCTACTATTTTCCAAAATTTTTGGAAATTTAAATTTAATTTTTTAAATAAATTAAATTTATTTAAATAAATTTAAATTTCTAAATTTAAATTTAAATTTTTTAAAATTTAAATTATTTTCCAAAATATTTAAAGACGTAAATTTTATAGTAAAACAAATTTTCTATGGACTACCTGCAAGCTGTAAATTTAAGTAAAATGCTTACATTCTTAAATGAGAACAAAAATGTGGTAAAGAAGTAATTGTGAATGTAAGTTTCTGCTCTCTACTGTCATCTGACTTGTGATTCCCTATTCCTTTTCTTCTTTATGTCTGTCTTTCCTTTCTTCATTTTTCTCTCATGTTCTTTTACTCATCAGCAGTCTCATTCTCTTGGCATCAGTCAAGTCCATTTTGGACTGTGACCTGATTTTTTTTTAAAGTTAAAGTACCTTCTGCTATGTTGAAAAGTACCCTGACCTCTTCCTTTTCTGGGTCAATAATTCCCACCATTATCTCACTCTTTGGGGTATATTCTGGATTCTCTACTTCTTCTATTCTTAGGTCTCTTTGGAAAAGTAGTATTTCAGGTGTTTGAGTTAGTATTGGTTAAAAGATTATTTTCTAAGCATATTTTAAAAGTACAGAAAAAAATATAAGGATGATGCTGCTGCTGTTAAAGGTTCTCTTCAAGATGGCTATGGAGAAACTTCCAGATGGGGCTAGAAGAAAAGACGTTGGATTGGAATCAGGTTTTGCCACTATTTCTGACCTTTGGTCATAGCTTTCCAGCTCATTAAAAGATAGGACTGGAAGAACTCTAATGTTAGACTTAGAGGTAAAAAAAAAAAAAAAAAAAATCTAACTATTGAATTCCTGGAAGTATACAACTAAATAAAAGAAGAACTTCAATAAAGAAAAACAAATAAACAAAGCCAGAACTAATATGTTATCTTCAGGGTGTCCTCAATGCGCCAGGCTCTATTCTTATAGTGTGACATTCCAACTCAGTATCTGTGACTTGATTGTTTATTTCTGCCCAGAGAGCTTTTGATTTTGTGTTCTGAAGTAATGTCTCCTGTAGGTAGGGTTCAATTATAACTTATTATATCAATGATTTTCTAACTCACCTCTAGACTGGTAATTACGAGTATTTCCTGTACTACATCCATGTAAAGAAAATATTTCCCATCACTGTTGCTGAATATACTGCTCTTTAATGTCCCTGGGGAAGGGAGAGATTGGTAAGTTTGTTTGTTTTTTCTTTCCTTTTAAGAGTAAATCTAAATCACAAGCTAAAATAGCTTTCACTGAAAGTTTTATAATGTTAAAGGACTCTAGGCATTTACTTCAGTTAGTTCCAGGGCACACAGTCCAATTTTATTTACGCACCACTACTTACTTTATAATTAAATTATTCAACTGAAAAGTATATAAAATATGAATATGAATATTCAAAAAATATTATGGATACCAATTATTTTACGTTTGTTAATCTCTTAACTGAATAAATGTTAATACTTTCAATGTTTCATGTTAAATCTTTTCTGTATTAAAAGTTCAAAAGACATTTATTAATATTAGCTTTTACTTCAAAATGGCTTTAGATAAGAAAATAAACAATTGCGTTCTTTGGACCAGAAGCTTAAAGCAGACAGGCAGTAGTGGTTTTATTATAAAATGATAGGTCCAGTTAATAGAAATAAACAGAATGTAATAAGAACACTGAACATCAGAAATTAATCAAACGGATTTCAAAATACCTAAGAGCAGCTATGAATCTTAAAAGGAGACATGGAAATTAATCAGGTGGAAAAGAGCTGATAGTTAAGTCAAGGTGGAGCCATCTCTAGCATCTGCTCCAAACCTGGAAATGAGAGCGTACCTATATAGTTAAGCATGGTCTATGTTGAATAAATAGGGAAGTCTCTGGTACATCAAAGCTAGGAGGAATTGCTGAAAGATGGAAGAAAGACAGGGGTACTTGAAGAAGAAAACCAGGACTCAAGAATGCACACAGGGGAGACTGCTATCAGAAGTAAAAGACGCAGGAGTATTCAGGGCCAGAAATGGCGGGTTCCAGGAAAGAAAGTGACCCAGAGCCAATGTGTACAGAAAGATCCAGAAACTGACCCCTAAAAGCCAACATACAGTCTATCCAGCTGTGTTAGGCATCAACCAGCATGACCATTTGCCCCTAGGTGGGAGCGGTAGGTACACAGGGTTGGTCTGGAGAAAGAGTTACTCCCTGGATGTTACCAGTAAGTAGAAGAGGGGAAAAGCTCTTCAACCAGAGGACATTAGCTACTCATCTACAGAAAGCACACTTCCACTCCCTGTATTTAACTAAATAGATGACCACCCCACATCTATCCTCACTTGAAACTAAGATGTTTCAAAACATTAGAAAGTTTAAAATAAAAACATCCTGATGAAATTCCCAAGAAAAATCCTGGGATATTTCTGTTGCTGTCATATGTCCTTTTCTCCTCTCTCAAATGAACCATATGCGATTAACACAATTCTTACTATGTATCGTTTTGAAACAAGGTGTGTATTTATTATACTTAGAGCTTACATTTTTACTTCAAAATTTCTGCTCAACTATAAAAAAACAAGTATATCATAAAGCATATGAAGTTCTACTGATATCAGCTTCTTGGTTTAAAAATCTTATTTGCATGTTCTTGTAAAGCCTCAGAAAACAAAAATCTGACTTCAGGGATTGGAAAAAAGGAAAAAAAAAAAATGTGAATGGATGCCATCACAGGCCCAAAATATCTGCGTGAAGAAAGCAATAAAAGGGAATAGGGGGAAAAAAAAAGCATTCCTGTAGTACTTATGCAAATTCATGTCAAGTTTAACCAACTATGAATGGAAAAGAAAAATATCAGTCAAAAGAGAAGGACCAGGGACAGCATTCCACAACTGAATCGTCTTCCTTTCCCTTTGTTGTATTGTGACAATTAGATGAACTCCAAGCTTTTCCTCCCACTCCAGCCAAAGGGTAGCAACATTTTGATTGACAACATGAATCTGCAGTTTGGTATATTTAGGTGTTAAACTTCACATCTTGTATTCCTTAGCTAACTGACTTCAGAGGACACACCTGTTCTCAATGATACCAACTCTGAAATGAGAATAATAATAAGTTTGCCCATCTGTCATGATGTCTACAGTCTACATCAGATACTGAATTTAAAGCACAATGTCATCAATGTATTCTTTCAGTACATAATAAATGGCAGAAATTGCTATTGTAAGTAACTGTTCTTTATCAGCAGTTTTTGAAGAACTTCTAGATGGTGTCTGCCTTAAAACTTCTAAATCATATTTTTAGTTAGATAGTGGTGATAGAGTATAAACTGATTTAACTATTTCTAAAAGCAATCACTAACAAAAAAAGTTAGAAGATGCCATTATCATTGGATAAAATAGCACAGAATTATTATAAGAAACCTATGAGATTATGATTCCATACCAAACAATAAACTCAAAAATAAAAATCAAAACATTTAATACTTAAATAATCCCCAAAGTATCCCGTTTTTATTTCTTTCAGAAGTGTTTGTACATGTTTGTATTTTCCATAAAGAAATTACTTTTAACTTCTTTAAGTAACTTTAAACTAATTCATGTAAAGATTATTAATCTTGCGTGTGTGCCCTCATTGGCTATTTCTCTGAAGAGAATTAACATTCTGTAAGGATAGAGATTTTGTCCTCATAATCTTGTGTAAGCCATACCCATCCTCCCTCACCTTGATTTTGCCAAACATACCTGCTTGAAAGTCAACATTAATAAAGAGTTGTTACAAAATGTGTTTGAACCCCACAGAAGTCAAAACTATGCTCTGTGTTACTGGTTTTTTATCAATTTATAGCTGGATGCTTGGGACACATGTTCTTTATATATGTTGGCTGTTTGATTTTTCTTTATTCAAAAAACTCTTGAGTGCAAAGTCTACCAAGCGACTTTGTTAAAGGATGTATTTTGATGAGATGTGTTCTCATCCTCTTATACTAAAATGTATTATTTGATCAAAAAGGTTTTCTGCCCATGGAATAATTCTATGTACCCAAGACTTAAAATGATCACCTTTCTACTGATACTATTTAAATGGTAAGGGATATATATTTTCTCTATATATCTCATTAAAATTCTTATTTTAATTATAAATTCTTGAAATGCAATGATAAAATCTAGAAAACTTCAAAATTTTTCACTCTTTCCTAACTACCTCAAACTGAGTTCTGGATCCTCTTTATCATGACAACCATGAGTAACAAATGGTATTGCATGCATATATTTGTCTTTACATACCTCCTCTCAATCAGGTTAATTCCTGAGAGTAGTAATATCAGACAGCAGAATTATATTATTGTCATATATTATCTGATCTGTTTTTTACAATTTGTAGTTATCTTCCTATTCCTCAATTTGCATACACTTTTCTCCATTAAAAACAGACCTTAAAGTTGAAGATCATTGTTCCTGAGAAAAGAGAAAACAAAAATTGCCTCCAAGAAAATAGAGATGACAATGTTCAAGCTGAAAAGTAACTTTATTTATTTTTTTTCAATGATTGGCTTCCAGGAATTAGGTTATGGATATCTTTTTTTTCCCCCAAATACATTTATTTTATTTTTTCAGTGTTACAAGATAAATTGTTCATGCACCACACCCAGTGCTCCATGCAATATGTGCCCTCCCCAGTACCCACCACCAGGTTGAAAAGTAACTTTAAAAGATTTCCTAAGATTTCCTAAGCTCCCACATGTAAAAAGCTTCGAATTATCATTCCTGTAATTACAAGGGAAAAAAAAAAACAAAAACAGATGAACTGAAAATCAATCACTTTTCTTGGAACCATCAAAGAAGTGAGTTTGCAGGGCAAACTGCCAAAATCTGTAAAAAGATGCATATCCAGAGTTACAGCCAAACCTGCTTACCTGAAACAGCTTTTGGAGCCGGGAATAAAAGGAACACTTTGATAGTAGTCTGATGGGTAGCTAGAGTCTGCATAGACTGGCATATGAGGGCAAACTCCTAGGCCAGGTCTTTAAGAGTTACACAGTACCAGGGCTCCACTTCCAAACTCCCATTGTCCTTACTGTGAAGACCCAAGACAGATCTCACATGGCTATGGCAGGTGGAATAGAGGAATAATCATTGTGAAATATGCCCAGAGCCTTTCTCAGAGAACAAGCCCATTTCACAAGGGAAAATGCATTACTGAAGTGTGATTCCAGTTGATGAGGGGTATTTCTCTCACTGCAGGCCTCTAATTTTCCTATCTCACCAAAGTGTTGCAGACATAGTCAATAAGAAAAGAAATTTAGGGGCACCTGGGTGGCTCAGATGGTTGGATATCTGCTGGGGCTCAGGTCATGGTCTCTGGGTCCTGGGATGGAGGCTCATTTCTTGTTTCCTGCTCAGTGGGGAGTCGACTTCTCCCTCCCATTCTCCCTCTGCCCTTCACCCCTGCTCATGCTCTCTCTGTCTCTCTCCATCTCAAATAAATAAATAAAATCTTTAAAAAAGGAAAAAAGAGAAAAAAAGGAATTTATTTAATAGGTTGGGAATGCCACAGAGAAGGAAATAGGAGGAGAGAACACGAAGTTTCACCTAGAGAGAAACATAGGTAAAAGTCACATTCCCAAGATACAGGCTCACTAAAAGTCTAGGATTTCTTTAGGAAATTGCAGAATGACCCCACTTCTCCACATCTTGGATCCACACCAAAAGTTCTTCAGTGGATTAAAGGTGAAATAGTTGCAAGAGTCTTTTTGAGGTGGATTATTTAGGGAAACCCAAAGTCAAAAAAGAAGACAAAAACAAAGACTGAATGAATGTAAAACTTCTGAACTTACAGCTCCATTAAACACTGAAAATAGTGCAACCCACAAAACAGAGTCTAAATAGCTAAAAAAAATCCAGATGTTTGGGCCATTTTAAAAAATATTTGGCTATTGTGATGGTTAATTCTATGTGTCACCTTCACTGGGCCAATGGATACCCAGAGAGCTGGTAAAATGTCATTTCTACTTATATCTATGAGGATGTTTCTAAAAGAGATTAGTTTTGAATTGGTGACCTGAATAAATCTCACGGCCCTATTCAGTGTGGGCGGGCATCTTCCAATCTATTGAGAACTCAAATAGAATAAAAAGGTGGAGGAAGGGTGAATTCACACTCTCTGCTTGAGCTGAGGCATCCATCTTCTCCTGCACTCAGACACAGATGCTCCCAGCTATCAGACCTTCAGACTCACATCGGGTCTGATACCATCAGCAACCAGATCCTCAAGACTTTAGACTCAGATTGAACTATGCCACCAACTCTCCTGGTTTTCCAGTTTGTAGATGGCAGATTGTGAGATTTCTCAGCCTCCATGACTATGTGAGCCAATCCCTATTAAATCTCTTTCTCTTTCCCTTTTTTTCTCTCAATATATATTGAGAGATATATCCATATGTCTTATTGATTCTATCTCCATTTGGTTCTGTTTCTCCAGAAAACCCAAATACAGACTAAAAAATCAAAATTGGCACTTGTGGGCTTTTGTCCTAATGGGTTTCAGCTTATTATGAAGAAATAAATAAACAATTTAGTAAACAACCAGTGTACAAAGGCCATCTTTGGCTCATCTAGCGAGATTAATATAAATCCTCATACCAAATTAATATAAATCCTATTTAACTCAGTTCCTATGACTCGATGTAATATGCCAAGCATTCAATAAGAAAATTGCAAGACATGCCAAAAGGAGAAAAAAAAAGTCTGAAGCCGTAAAGCAATCGCCAGAACTAATTCAGATATGACACAGATTTTGAGATTATTAGACAGGGAATTTAAAATAACTGTGAATAGTATGTTAAGGGCTCTAATGGGAAAATGATTAAAATAGATGTGAAAATAGATGGACAATGACAGCAGATAGATGGAATCTCTCAGAAAATAAAATTGAAAGGAAATAATAGAATTTGGAAAAACAGAAACAGGAATTGATTCCTCTGATAGGTTTCTCATAGTCTTGACAGAGGCAAGGAAAGAACCAGCGAACTTGAGTGTGGTTTCACAGAAACTTCCCAAACTGAAATCAAAGAGAAAACACAAATAAATAAAAGAATGAAAAACAAACAGAAGAGAGTATCCAGAAATTGTAGGACAATATAAGAAAATGTAACACCTACAAAACTGAATTATAGAAGAAGAAAAAGAGAATGAAACAGAAGAAATATTTGAAGATTTTCCAAAATTTATGACAAAAATCAAACCACAGATCCAAAAAATACAAAGATTAGCAAACAAGAAAATTCTGAATACAAAATAAAGCAAAGCAAACAAAGATGTACCTAGGCAAACATATTCAAACTACAGAAAACCAAAAAGAAAATCTTGAAGAAGCAAGTCTGGAGGGCAGGTGAAACATTTCGCCTACTATGGATAGAAGACAAGGTTAGGAATTCTACCAGACTTATCCTTGGAAATTACAAAAGCAAGAAAAAGCATGTGGAATGACATACTAAGAGTTGAGGGGCACCTAGGTTGCTCAGTCAGTTGAGCATCTCTCTCATCACGTCATGATTTCATGGGTCATGAGACTGAGCCCTGTGACAGGCTGTGTGTTCAGCATGGAGCCCGCTTGTGATTCTCTATCTCCCTATCCACCTGACCCCCCCCACTCCTGTTCTGTCTCCCTTTCTCTCTCTCTCAAATAAATGGGTAAATCTTAAGTAAATAAAAAAAGAATTAGAAGGAAAAAAAAATCTAGACTTATATATCCTACAAAACTATTCTTCAAAAGTGAAAAACAACCACAAACTAATGACTCTTGCAGACAAATGCAAACCAAGAGAATTAGGTACCAGCAGTATTTCTCTGCAAGAATATTTAAAGAAGTTCCTCAGGCAAAAAGGAAAACGATATAGTTCATTACCTTGGCTCTACATAAAGAAATGAAAAACATCAAGAGGGAGTAAAATCTATCTTTCCTACTCTTAAATTATCTAAGAGATAATTGCTCCTTTCCAGCAACAGTGATCGTAAGATATTGGGTGATTATATAGCATAAGTAAGTGAGACCTGGACAAGAAGGAGTAATTGGGATATTCTATCATAAGGGATCTGAACTACTAACAAAGTAAACTTCATTATTTGAAGGTAGATTTCAGTTGCTGGGGTCTTGAGGGGTAGAGAGGGAAAAAATGAAACAAGATGGAATTGGGAGAGAGACAAACCGTAAGAGACTCTTAATCTCACAAAACAAACTGAGGGTTGCTGGGGGCTTGGGGGGTAGGGATAGGGTGACTGGGTTATGGACACTGGGGAAGATATGGGCTCTGGTGAGTGCTATGAAATGTATAAGTCTGATGATTCACAGACCTGTACCCTGGGGCAAATAATACATTATATGTTAATAAAAAAATGTACATTACAAAATCTAGGGCACCTGATCTTTGTTTTTAAATGAAGCATAATTAAAACACTAGGAAAATAGAGTGGAATCATAGGTGATGCTCAACTAACCCAGAGAGGAGAGAAAAGGAAAGGGGGAAATAACAGAAAGGAAGTATGACAAACAGAAAAGGGTTGGAAATGTGATAGGTACCAATTTCTATCCATAATCAGATTATATGTAATATTTTACCAGTCGGCAAATGTTTTATATCATTTAAGTATTAGCAATATACTTTATTAATCATTCATTTATGCTTACTAAATATTTTAGTCAGAAAAGCCTTTCCTATGCCAAGGCTATTAAAATGGTCTCTAGCTTTTTACTTGTTGTTTCACAGTTTAATTCATTCTCTTCATCTGAAATCTTATGTATGATTCTAAATTGACTTCTTAACTTTTTAAATGCCCCATTTAAACATTTCTTTTAAAATTTGTGATGCTTCAGAAAGATTGTATATACAAGAAATTTTGCCATTGATCCTTATAATGAAATGAATTTTCCTATAGCAATCTTTGTATATGAGTTAATATTACAAATATTCTGGAAAATTGTATTAATCAAGATCATTGGTTTTCTTTTTTCTATGATTTTACTAAAGAAACACATGAATGCGAGGTGTCTGGGTGGCTCAGTCAGTTGGGCTTCCTGAGCCTTCAGCTCAGGTCATGATCTCAGGGTCATGGGATCGAGCCTCAAATCAGAAGCCCTGCTCATAATGGAGCCTGCTTCTTCCTCTCCTGCTCTCCCTGCTTGTGTGTGCTCTCTCTCTGTCAAACAAATAAAATCTTAGAAAGAAAGAAAGAAAGAAAGAAAGAAAGAAAGAAAGAAAGAAAGAAAGAAAGAAAGAAAGAAAGAAAGAAAGGGAGAGAAAGAAAGAAAGAAAAAGAAAGAAAGAAAGAAAGAAAGAAAGAAAGAAAGAAAGAAAGAAAGAAAGAAAGAAAGAAAGAAAGAAA
>JAQQSY010006131.1:0-11228 GCA_028646535.1 Procyon lotor | reverse complement strand
AATAAAAAATTTAAAAAAAAAAACTGATTTTGCTAATTTTTGTGTTTTGCTTTTTTTGTTAGTCTAGCTAAAGGTTTGTCAATTTTGTTGACCTCAAGGAATCAACTTTTGCCTTCAAGAATTTTCTATTGCTTTACTGTATTTCTATTTCAGTAATTTCTTTTTTTTTTTTAAGATTTTATTTATTTGACAGCGAGAAACACAGCGAGAGAGGGAACACAAGCAGAGGGAATGGTAGCAGGAGAAGCAGGCTTCCTGCAGAGCAGGGAGCCCGATGCGGGGCTCGATCCCAGGACTCTGAGATCATGACCTGAGCCAAAGGCAGACGCTTAACGAATGAGCCACCCAGGTGCCCCTATTTCAGTAATTTATTTTTTTCTACTAATTTCCTTCTGCTTGCCCTAGGTTTAATTTGCTCCCTTTTTCTAATTTAAGGTAAAAGCTTAGGTAGTTTACTTGAGACTTTCATCCTTTTTGATGTGGATGCTTAAAGGTGCAAATTTACTTCTAAGTACTTGTTTAACTGCTTCTCATAAATTTTTATATCTTTTCATTATAATTCAGGTCAAAATATTTTCTGATTTTTTATGATTCTTTTTCTTTGATCAATGTATTATTTAGATGTGTCTTGTTTAATTTCCAAATCTTTGGTGATTGCCCGGAATTATCTGTGGTTGCATTCTAAGATAATTCTACCCTGGGCCAAAAAAACATGCTTTACACTAAATTTGTTGAGGCTACTCTTAACCTAGCATATGGTTAGTCACGGAGAATCTTCCATGAGGTTGTACAAGCAGGGGTGGGGGTTGACAAGCAGGATGCTGGGGTTGTAGGGTGGAGTTAGCTCAAGTTTCTTGATAGTGTTGTTCAGTCTTTTAAATTCCTGCTTTTCTCTCTAGTTGCTTTAGCAATAATTGAGAATGAATACTGACTCTCCAACTATTCATTGTTGAAATACTTATTTCTCCTTTCAATTCTGTCATTTTTTTCCCCATGAATTTTGGGTTTCTTTTTTTAGGCACACCCATCTTTATAATTGTGTTATCTTCCTGATATATTGAGTCTTTGTTTCTATCAATATTAATATTGTCATTAATATTGTCACCAATTAATATTGTGACAAATACTGTTGTGTTTAAACCTACCATTTTCCTATTTGTTTTTGTCTACTCTGTCTTTACTCTTCTATCTCCTTTTGTGTTAAACAGTGTACATTTTTAGTTATTCTACTGATTTTTTTTACTAAACTTTTGATCTTTGTAGTTGATTTAGAGGTTATAATAGGCATTTTCGTATATTATAATCTACTGCATATTCATATCACCTATTAATTCTGGATACACACACACACACACACAAAGAACTTTGTTCCAATATAATTCCATTTCTTCCCCCCTTTGTGCTATTATTGTATTATATATTACATATTAAGTATGCTTACAAAAACCAATAGCACAATTTATAATTATTGCTTTATATAATCCTATTTCCTTTTTGTAGAAGTTAAAAAAAGAAATGTAAAAAATATATAATTATAGAGTTATTAATGTTAATCCATATAATTAAATTTTCCAGTATTATTCATTTCTTCCTCAAAATTTGAATTTGTGTCTAGTTTCATTTTCCTTCTTCATGAAGAACTTCCTTTAGTAATTGCCTATAAGGCAAGTCTGCTAGCCACAGATTCTTTCTTTGCTTATAAAAAATATCTCTATTTTGCCAACATTTTTGAAGAATGATTTTGCTGGACACAAGATTCTTGGGTGACACTGTATTTTTCTTTCTGCCCTAAAAATATATTATTCTACTGCCTTGTCATTTCTAATAAAATGTCATCTATTATTGATTTTAATGCTTCGCCATACCTTAATGAGTTGTTTCTCTCTCCCTGTATTCACAATTTGTTGTTTGTTTTTTGGCTTTCACCTGTTTGCTATTTGTCTAGGTGTGTATCTATTTGTATCTATCCTATGTAGGCTTGTTGAGATTCTTGCATCTGTATTGTTTTTATCAAACTTGAGAAAACTTCAACAGTTTTGGTTGTTATTGTTTTGCCCCAATCTCCATCTCCTTTTTCTGAGATACTATGAAATCTGTTCACTCTTGGTGTGGAGCCCAAAAGGAAGTAACTATTTCATCCTTTTTATATTATCATGAGATGATATTTGAGAGAAGGCCAATAGGACATAATTTGACTCCTTCTGGCTCAGAAAGCTCTAATTAAAATATTTTATATAATACCAACTCTGTTTTTAGTGTGGTTTAATGCACAGATTTTTTGAATAAGAACAGTTTTTAAAAATTCAATCTCCCTTAACATTCACAGAGGATCCTTTGTATTTTTTTTTTAATTACAATGAGTAGGAGATATCACCACATCTATGCATATAATAAGTTATATTATTGGGAGGCCTGGGTGGCTCAGTCAGTTAAGTGTCTGCCTTTGGCTCAGGTCATAACCTGAGGGTCCTGTTTCTCCTTCTGCCTGCCACTCCCCCTGCTTGTGTGCTCTCTCTCTTTCTCTGACAAATAAATATATATTTTTAAAAAGTTACATTATCTTAAAGAAAATGTGGAAATGCGCGCGCACACACACACAAACATACATACATACATATATGATATATATATCAAAGATAATAGAGAACTTCAGCAGATCTCATGTACTCTTAGTTAAACATCTACTCTTTTCATATGTTAATCAAATGAGGAAGAAGGTAAGAGTTTATGGCCTTTTCTTCCTTGTAGTAACAGTTTTAAAATGTTCATCACTGACACAGTTAACCTTGATGGTCTACTATGGAAATATATGCTCGTTTGGTCTATGTTTCCTCTCTGAATTTCACTTATCCTCCCCACCACTATTCTGGATTAAAAGTAGGCTAAATCTTAAAGGCTACTCCTATAATACCTGGTTTCTGGCTGAGTATGACAATGGGATGCTTTGACAGCTTTAGCGGTTGGTAAAGAGAAAAAAACCAATATATTACTCCCTTCTTCCTCTGTCCTGGGGGATAAAGGTGTTATGTACATGGCTTCACTTTTCACAGACCTACTACTCTGGGTCTCAGCTTTTTTTGGTGATTTTTACTTCTGAGCACTGGTAATACTGCCTAATCCTGCTTTCCCTCTACCATTAGTGACCATATTTTCCTACTGTTGTTGATTAATTCATTATATTACTCTCGTTTGCTTGATATCTGAATTCAGTGTCATCAATTCTCTGCATTACATTTACTTACTGCAAATTCTTGAAGTCACTTTTCTTAATCAACTGACAATTTTTTTTAACAAAATAATTCTTTTTTTTTTTTTTTTAAAGATTTTATTTATTTGACAGAGAGAAACACAGTGAGAGAGGGAACACAAGCAGAGGGAATGGTAGCGGGAGAAGCAGGCTTCCCACAGAGCAGGGAGCCCAATGTGGGGCTCAATCCCAGGACTCTGGGACCATGACCTGAGCCGAAGGCAGACGCTTAACGACTGAGCCACCCAGGTGCCCCACAAAATAATTCTTTTATATCCTATGTGGTATCTAATCATGAGTCTCTATTTCCCACTAATCAGAAAAAAAAAAATTCTAGTTTTGATCCAAGTGGTGATGGATTTTTAAAAATTTATTTATATTTACTTTGGGCCAAAACTTTTTGGTCTAGAATTGATCATTATCCTATTATCACAGGAAAATTTTTTATTTGAATGTTTGTTTTTTACTTCATTTAAATGCATATTAATGCATCAGTCCAATCAAACTCTTCTAACTTCTTTTTCACTTTCCTTATGTCTTCTTGCTCAACTACTTCACAGGAGTGTTGAGGAGATTCATGATTTAGTCTTGGCCAAAAATACAGAGTTGCAAACATCTTTTAAATAAGGAAACTTAAATAAGACTGGCACTAATTCTAATTCTTGCCATATGCCTATTGCTTAACATGCTCCAGAGACCCACATAGCTATTTGGAATTATTCTGCCTCTCTTCCAGTGGTAATGAAAGAACTCACCACAACCTTGATTACTTTTTCAAGGTTTTAGAAACTATGATACATGATAAAGTGCAATATAAACATAATACATATCTAATTAAAATATTTTTCAACTACAGTGAATATTAGAAAAAAATACGAGTAATGTAATTTTAACAAACCTATACCTTCCTAATATCTATTTTGCTCTTTTAGAACACAGTATAAAAATCAAAGGATACTACTAATTTTCTTGCCCATCATAACTTTTGCAATATTAACAGTATGAAATTGCCATTTCTGTCCCAAATGATCAAAAAAAAAAGGTAAGCCCTGAAGAACTCTCAAAGAATTTTCCCTTCATTCACCAGTTTGAAATTGTTAACTTTCCTCATGGTTAAATATTTAATGTGTTGCTGCTGTATAAGAATTATCCTTGTGTTAATTATTCTAATTACAGACTATCTTCCATATTTTCTAGCTCTAAATGCTACTTTATTTGACCAATTAAAAATTTGCATTACTCAGCAGTACACTGTTTATGAGGTTGATTGTTCAATTGTACCATCATCTCATTTTACAAATCAACTTTTTTAATTTGAGGCTATCAAATATCATAGCAGAGAATGTGAACATATGAATAGTCTAATCAGTTTTCATTATGCCATTAGGTGTTCAAAAGGAATCGAGAAATGATGTAGTTTAGTCAGAAGTCTTATATTTTATGTCACGAGTTCTGTTTAATGGCTTTTGTGAAATATTGCTTCAATTCTGTTTCCAAAAAGCAATAAAGCAGAAGTTGTTTTTACAAAGCAGATAGAAAATTGATTCACTGGTGCTGGGCATTTTCCAAGTTTAGTGCAGTATTTCCAAACTGTTACATATGTAATAATGACTTTGGTGTTTAAGTAAGCATTTCATTAAATAGGTTGATTTTAGTTCTGAAGCTAGGGCTAGCATCACTAACTAATGAAGTGGTGAGAAAGAATTAGTCATGTAATTTTATGTTAAAAAAAGTCACCATTCATGTGTATGTGAATCTATCAGTTGAAGGGACAGGCTTGTGTTATGCCTCATTTATTTTTAGGGTTTATTTAAGTACTTTTTCCTTAAAAACTGTAATAACAGTAATAATGATTTGTACATATCATTTTCAATTATCCATGAGAAGAAAACTATCATAAATCTGAGGGTATTTTCCTTATATTTTCACATCCAGCCATATCCACTTCTATTAAAATCTCACCGTCAGAATTGCTTTTAACATTTACTGATGTATTTCTAAATTGAATAGCAAAGAGAAAGAGATTTCTCATTATGTTCATTTCTATTTCAATTCTCTAAAATAAGTGTAATTCACATTTTTTCTATCAGTATTGATAAGAACTTACATATTAGATAGTTTATATTTAAAATTATACTATTTAAAAATGTCCAGCAACTGTCTTCATACTAAAGGTATGGTAATTGTCTTTAAACAACTGCTAGGCCTGGACTGGCTTTTCAGAAATCAAGAGGTTATTAGTTGGAAAATTTGACATTACACTTTCTAAATATAGGAAACAAAAATGAAAGAGAGGGGGCTTAGAGTACTAAAAAAATTTAAAATATTTATTTATAATCTTATGGACTATAAGAGAAACCTTTTTTTCCTATACCACAGTTATAGCTCAATGGTAAGTCACTTATAATTATAATAGTAACACGAAAAGCATTGGCACTCACTTCAAATTCTGTTTAGACATTGTGTATTATGGTTAAGCTTAAAGTATAAGCAAACCCAGAAATGTGTTATTATTAGGATTGTCTGGTGTTGTAGAATATGAATACCAAGCATTTTGGTTTTTTTTAGAAATTTGACAGTGCACCTACTCCCCAAAGGAAGTGGCCTTGCTTTTCTTTTACTGGGACTACATGCACTATTCACTGAAGTTTGTCACCTTTTGAGTATAGTGCAGCTTGCCGAGTTAAGAAGGAGAGGAGAGTCACTTAAATTCTTTTTGGCTTTTTTTTTTTTCCTGGAGCACTGACTTCTTTCATTCTTTTTTCCTGCTACTACTTCTTACCCTAATCTATTCAGCCACCAGGGTTAGGAAAAATGATTTCAAGGGAAGAGATATTATAAAAGACTAGGTTAAAAAAGGGCAGTATGTACATTACTTATGAAGTCTTATCTCATGCTGAGCTCAATTAAGAGAAAAGCAAATTAAGGTGCAGTAAATGAGTAAGTATCTTGCCTCAATGTGAGTTCTTCAGTTTGAGTAATAAACCCAGAGAGATGGCATCCTCAGAGCCCAAACAAGTTTTGGAAATCTCATTTAAAGTTCTAATACCATTGCATTATTTGATTTCAACAAATAATGAGCCCCCTTTCCTATTACAGTGCTATCTCTACACAGATTTTTAACACGTATTCATAATTATAACTCATAAGTTAACTGACATTGCATTTATTTCTCAAATTAGAGCAAATCAAATGTAATTTAGAAGATTTCTTAGCCTATTTTCCACATATTATAAGAGAGATTCATCTGGGTTTTGCTTCCAAGACTGAACCTAAAAGATGGCCAATACTGAGGTCAACTACCAACAAGGCCAAGCTTCACTGTGGATCCAATGGCAGTATCACCTGTGTATAAAACCATATGTTCCCACATGCTCAGTTGGATGCACTTCCACAAAGGTCTTAAATGTGGCACGTTCTGGTTTGACTCCAGGCATTGATTCTCCTTTTGTCTAGCAGTGGTTACATCTGTTTTGTTAGTCTACATTTCTGAATAAATTGATAAATTTTAGCACAATTATCCACCTTTACTTTAGATTTTTGAAACTTTTGTGCAGCTGTTTATAATTTGCTTTTATCTTTTCTTTTCCCATAGGGACTATAATTTGCTTTTATCTTTACTTTTCCCATAGGGACGTTACGTACTAATCTGTCTACATGCATTGAAAAGGTTATCTAAACGATGGGGCATGAAAATTGAGCTCAAAGAATTTAAAAGTGGACCTATTCCCCAAAAGAAGTGGCCTTGCTCCTCTTTTACTCGGGACTACAAGCATTATTCATTGAAGATTAATTAGAGTGGCCAAATTGATTTTCCTAAGGAATACGTTCTCTTTCAACATAAAATCCTTTTCTCACTAGTTCAGAATTTTTCTTAAGATCATGATTTTAGAATGTAAGGAACTGGTCATGCAGTAAATGATAAACATCCTTTCTTCATTTCCACTAAATTCAAATCAACTGCCTTTTGTCTGACATCTACCTCATGACAGATGCTGGTATTATGAAGACAAATTAGCTAAAATCACAACCATGAAGAAAGTAACAGTTTTGCTGGGTGACAATGTGTAAATAAATAAATTATAACCATTTCTTTATATGACATATTATAAAATGAGTTATTCACTAATGTTATGACAGTGCTTGATTTAATCAAAGTAGAAATGAGCTTAAAAATAAGTACAATAAGAAAGAGGATTCTGAAAAGATGGCACAGCAAGAAGCACCAGGAATCTGTCTCCTTATTTGGACAACTGCACTGGCCTAATACATCTGATGCAACTGTTTTGGGACTCTAGAATCTATTGAAGGCTTGCAACTTCCAAGGGAAGTCTTGGATGGTAAATTGTGGTTAACTTCCATCAATTTCAGGTTTCAGAACAGTAGCAACTACCCAACCTCTACTGCAAGTCCTATGGCAAACAGCTGTGTGACCATTTCAAGAGTAGTTTGCACATAGCATGCAGGGGCATGGTGGGTAAAAAGGATTCTGTCCTTCAAATACTGGGGATCCCTGCTCTGAATACAAAATGCTGCTTCTTGTGAATGAGATGTAGACAAGACAAAGCAGTTCCTGCTTTTACACCTTACTTGACTTATGCCCTGCCTCCTCTAGCTAGACTGACATCCAGGGGATTTAAGGCCCAGAACATTTCCCCACTTTTCATTTTTCTTATTCCACTTATAGAAGACAGACATTAAAGACTAAGACATTAAAAAGCAATTGTACACACAGAGGAAATCAGAAAGTGACCAGAGAAGATCTTAAGCTTCCATCTCAGACTGATCCTTAGTACAGAGACAGTTAAAACAACTGAGGAAACTAAAACAAAACAAAAGAACCCCCAACAACCTGTTGGATGAAGAGAATCTGATTTTCAGACCTATTAGATTCAAAGGTCCTTTCTACAATGACAAAAATCATGAGGCCCACACATAGAAACAGGTATGGCCCATTCAAAGGAAAAAAAATGACAGAAACTGTGCCAGAAAGAGTCCTAATAGCATATTTACTAAAGGAAGATTTTAAACAACAGCCTTAAATGCTCAAAGAAATAAATATGATGTAAGATTTTTAAAAAGTCAAGAAAAACTTATGAACAAAATGGATATATCCAAGGGGCAGAAAACTTACAAAGAAACTAAACAGAAAATCCTGAACTGAAAACTCTAATAACTACAGTTAAAACATAAACTAGAGGAATTGAAAGGCAGATTTAAGCTGGTGGAAGAAAAACCAATAAACTTGTAGATACAATAAAAATTATTTAGGGGTGCCTGGGTGGCTCAGTCGTTAAGCATCTGCCTTCGGCTCAGGTCATGATCCCAGGGTCCTGGGATCAAGCCCTACATCGGGCTCCCTGCTGGGCAGGAGGCCTGCTTCTCCCGCTTCCATTCCCTCTGCTTGTGTTCCCTCTCTCACTGTGTTTCTCTCTGTCAAATAAATAAAATCTTTAAAAAAAAAATTATTTAGTCTACGGAATTTACTGACAGGGAAAAAAGATGAATTAAAATTAAAATACAACATATCACCACTTACGGAACACAGTGAAAATAATGCTAATAAGGGGCAGAGAAATTATAGCTGGAAATGCTTATAATAAAAAGATCTCAAAACAACTTTACAATTTAAGGACCTAAAACAAAGAACAAACTAAACCCAAAGCTAGGAAAAAGAAGGTAATAGTTAATATTAGAGCAGATAGAAACAAAATAGAGAACAGAAAAATGATAGAGAAAAGAATAAAACCATCTGTTAATCTCTGAAAACTGACAAACCAGATGGAATAAGAAAAAAAGGGAGAAAAAACTCAAATTACTAAAATCAGAAATGAAAGTGGGGACTTCTAATTCCAGAGATATAAAAAGTATTATAAGAGAGTAATATAAATAATTATATTCCAAGAAATTGGGTAACCTAGAAGAAAGATACAAATTTCTAAAAACACAAAGCCTAACAAAATTATACTTAGAACTGTTAAGACTGAGTCAGTAACAACAACAACAAAAAATTTCCTGACAAAGAAAAGCCCTGGACTCAATGGCTTTACTGGTGAATTCTACTAAAATTTAAAGAAGAACTAATACCAATAATTCTCAAGCTTTTCTAAAAAACTGAAGAGGAGCAAAGACTACACAAGTCATTCTTTGAGGCCAGTAATACCGATACTAAAGCCAGACAAAGACACTATAAGGAAATAAATCTACAGACCATTATCTCTCATAAACACTCATGCAAAAAGCCTCAAAAATATTAGCAAACTGAATTCAGTAACATTATTTATTTATTTATTTATTTATTTGACAGAGAGGAGAGAGATCACAAGTAGGCAGAGAGGCAGGCAGAGAGAGGGAGAAGCAGGCTCCCTGCTGAGCAGAGAGCCCGATGCGGGACTTGATCCCAGGACTCTGAGACCATGACCTTAGCCAAAGGCAGAGGCTTTAACCCACTAAGCCACCCAGGTGCCCCTGAATTCAGTAACATTTTAAGGGATTATACATCATGACCAAGTAGAATTTATTCCTGGAATGCAAGGATGGTTCGATATATGAAAACTAATCATTATAATATGCCATAGCAACAGGATACAGGGAAAAAACCAACACAATATCTCAATTGATGTAGAAAAAAAATATTTAACAAAATTCAAGATTCTTTCATGATAAAATACTCAAACTAGAACAGAAGGAAACTACTTCAGTGTAATAAAAGGCATACATGAAAAAAACCACAACAAACATCGTACTCAATGATGAATGGCTGAAAGATTTTCATCTCAGATCAAGAACATCTCAGGAACAAGACAAGGATGTCCACTTCATCACCTGCATTTAAAATAGTACTGGAAATTCTAGCCATAGCAATCAGGAATGAAAAAGAAATAAAAGTCATATAAATTGGATAGGAAGAACTAAACTAATCCCTGTTTGCAGATAATATGATCTTAAATACAAAAATGCTAAAGATTCCACACAAAAAAATTATTAAAATTAATAAATGAATTTACCAAAGTAGCAGGATAAAAAGTCAACACACAAAAGTCAGTTATATTTCTCTTTTTTCCTTCTTTTTAAAATTTAAATTCAGCTAATTAACATATAATGTATTATTTGTTTCAGGGCTACTGGGCTGTGATACATCAGTCTTATATAATACTCAGTGCTCATTACAACAGATACCCTCACCAACGTCCATCACCAGTTACCCCATCCTCCCCTCCAAAAACCTTTAGTTTGTTTCCTAAGATTTAGAGTCTCTTATGATTTGTCTCCCTCTCTGGTTTTGTCTTATTTCATTTTTTTCCACCCTTCCCCTATGATCCTCTGCCTTGTTTCTTAAATTCCACCTATCAGTGAGATCATATGATAACTATCTTTCTCTGATTGACTTATTTCGCTTAGCATAATACCCTCTAGTTCCATCCATATTGTTGCGAATGGTAAGATTTCATTTTTTTGATGGCTGTGTAATATACCATGGTAAATATACACCACATCTTTACCCATTCATCTGTTGATGGACATCTGGGCTCTTTCCATAGTTTGGCTATTGTGGACATTGCTGCTATAAACATTAGGGTGCAGGTGCTCCTTCAGATCACTACATTTGTATCTTTGGGGTAAATACTCAGTAGTGCAATTGCTGGGTTGTAGGGCAGCCTTATTTTCAACTTCTTGAGGAACCTCCATACTGTTTTCCAGAGTGACTGCACCAGCTTGCATTCTCACCAACAGTGTAGGAGAGCTCCTTTCTCTGCATCCTTGCCAATATCTGTTGTTTCCTGACTTGTTAATTTTAGCCATCCTGACTTGTTAATTTTAGCCATTCTGACTGGTGCAAGGTGGTATCTCATTGTGGGTTTTGATTTGTATTTCCCTAATGATGAGTGATGATGAGACTTTTCCATGTGTCTTTTAGCCATTTGGATGTCTTTGCAGAAATGTCTGTTCATGTCTTCCACCCATTTCTTTTTTTTTTTTT
>JAQQSY010006130.1:0-11228 GCA_028646535.1 Procyon lotor | reverse complement strand
CCCCACCCCTCCTAAACCCTCAGTTTGTTGCTCAGAGTCCACAGTCTCTCATGGTTCATCTCCCCCTCTGGTTTCCCCCCATTCACCTTTCTAGAAGTCCACAGAAGCTAGACTGTAAGCTCTGGGAGGGCAGGGGCCTGCACTGTCTTGTCCACGGTGGTACCCACCCCCCACCTGCCCCGATGCACAAAGCTGACACTGAGAAATTCCTTGTTGATGAATACAAACACAAGGGAAATAAAAGAGAAAGAAAAGAGAGATAGACAAATAGAGACAAGATGGAAGGAAGGACACAGGGAGGGAGCCAGCTCATTGGAGTCTGCAGAGGAGGGCACAGGAAACATGAGATGATGCCAGTGAGGCGGTGGTGCTCATAGGGCCAGGAGCTGACATGGGGCAGGAGACAGGGCTCCCGGGGGGCAGAGAGCGTATAAAGCAGAGGATCAAGCAGACAGCTGAGTGGAGAGGCACTCACCCCCGCTGGCTCCCTACACTGCACCTGGTAGCAAAAATTAAGTTACAGCCTTTAAAATGGGGTTGACAGGTTGCATGGCTGGTCTGCTAAGTCTGCCGAACCTTAATCCAGATATTTTTCCCTTGGGTGATAAATATGCATCTGTAACCTTTTCATTATGCTCACCTGCCCTTCATGCCCACTCTACCACGGTATTTGCAAGAGGAAATGCAACTAGTCCTGGTAACCTTTTGGTTACCGTCGAGACAGGGGATTAGTACTGGGGCCCTTCTTAAGTGGACTCGTGGTGTTGACTAGCTCTGGGGTCTTGTAGCTTGGGGTGAAGGGAGAGCATGTGTTATGGGGCCATCATCATCTGTAGGCCTGATTCAGGGCCAGGGATCAGGTGGAAAAGGACAAAGGGCTGACCTTCGCTAAATGTCCTCTTCATGCCATGCATAAGAATGAACGCTTTGTAAACATTATTTCCTTAGCCCCCATAAAACTCTATAAGATGGGTGTTATTTTTGTCCTGTTTCATAGGGAAGGAATGTGTAGGGCAGAGAGGTAAAGTAGTTTTCCTAGGGCCACAGACCTAGTTAGTGATGGAGGTGAGATCTGAACTCCAGAATCTATCTCAAAGTCTGTATTCTTTCTATAATGACTTTATTTTCATCAAGATTCATGAAGAGAATGTTCTTTATTAACTGTTCACCATGTACCAGGCACTTTTCATGCATTATTTCATTTTATCCTTATAGCAGTCCTGTAAGTTGGGGAGTATTACTCTCTGTATTTTGCAAATAAGAAAACCAAGCCTCAAAAAATGGAAGCAGCTGACACATGGTCCTGGGAACTGAGAGAGCTAGGATTTGAATTCAGGTCTGCGTATTGCCCAAATCTGAGCTCTTTATGCTCTGCTCTCTTACCTTCTCTAGTGGAGCTGACAAGGAGCTTGGAAGGGTGTCACCTTCCATGTCTTCTCATTTAAGTATCAAGGGGGGGGGGGAAGACATCTGCAGCAAAAGTCTCCTAGTTGAGTGTCTCCCAGCTCCCACCTTCTGCCTGCCCAGAACTTGGGGTCACAGCTCCACGCACAGATTCAACGTGTAGTGAGACAGTCTAGCCATGCAGCCTCCTGGACGTGATTTGAGGCTTCTAGTGTCACTAGCTTCCCCAGGACAGGTCCTCTTAGACCAAGGCCAATTGCTAAGATCAGTAAATATGACCTAGAACCTTCTCTAAAACAAGGGTTAGCAAAATTTCTCTGTAAAGGACCAGATAGGAAACATTTTAGTCTTTGTGGGCTGTGTGGGCTTCATGTCATAACCACTCTGTTGTTGTGGGAGAGCAGCCATGGATAATACATGAATGGATTAGAGTGGAAACCAAAGTGGTTTCCCTCTCAGAGAAGGCTGTTGGCTTTATGGCTTGAGAAAGAAAAGGGTTTTCCTGAATATTACAGAAATCTTTCCAGTGAGGTTTGGCATTGGGTTCTTTCTCTCTCTCCCCCCCCCCTTCTATCTTTCTCATTCTCTCTCTCTTTCTCTCTGAGGGACTCTCATTTAATTCTCCAGAGGTAAAACAATTAAATCCCCAGCACATTAGTAGGGACTGAGTTTATCTGAGGGGAACAACTGAATTTAACTTGGAATTATATTTTCACCATTTCTTCTGTGTGAAAGAATCACAGCCCCCTGCTATCAGAAAGCTCACAGTGTGGTGGGGGTACTTGGGAGGAGAAGACAGGGGGCTCAAGAGACAAGAGTCCTAAGTGCAGACAAAATGCTGTGGAGAGTCAAAGGAAGGAAAGGACTCCTGACCAGGTAAACTGAATGCACACGGAGCCCGCCATATTTGACATTTGCCTCAAGGGCTCACGGGGACAGGGGGTGATGTGAGAAAATATTTCAAGCAAAGGGCACAGAAAAATCTTTTGGGTAGCTGGAGATAATGGTGGGGCATGGGTCGGGGTCATATCAGAGTAACTTTGAATGCCAGTAAGAGGAGTTTGTGATTCGTTAGCTGGCAGAAACTTCAGGCTCAGGAGAGAGTTTCTGGAGTCATGGTGGTCACTGGGTAGAATGAAGGGATGACAGTACTTGGATACCTGAAGGAGAGAGATGAGTGAAGGAGACATGGAAGGTAGAGGAAGGGAGGCAGGAGGCAGAGAATAGGACCAGTGACGACTGTTTATTTGGATTGCCATGTTATCAGCAAATGAATAAAGGTCTAGTTGGCAGATAAAGCTCTCATCGCCTGTGCCTGTGGCAGGCATCACTAATCAATCATAGAACTGTTTCCCCCTGAGCCTGGACAAGGCCTTACGATCCTGCCACAGGCAGTTACTTTCAAGCTTTCAGAGTTGGAACACAAAATGATATCTATTTGCATGCTCTAAAGCAGTGCCTCCCAGGTTTAAGGATGCATATGTATCACCTGAAGATCTTAAGGAACTACAGACCCTGACTCAGTGTGTCTGAGGTCGGGCTTGGGACTCACCATCTCTGACGAGCCTCCAGGTGATGGGATGCTACTGGGCAAAGGGCCACACTGGAGTCCGGAGTCAAAGAACCTCAAGCGGGGGCATTAACAGACCCAGATGCAAACCTCTGTTCTCTTCTCACAAGCTGTGTGACCTTCAACAATTAGTCTGGCTTCTTTGACCTTGATGTCCCCATCTATGAAAGGGGGACAACTTCCATGAATAACACTGCTCAGTGGAATTGGCGAGATGAAAGGAGACCATGGGGAGATGTGCTCTGCAATCGATTGAGAACTATAAATTCGTTAGATGGCATTACCATCAATACGGAAGTGATGATGATGATGAAGGACCACTAACCAACTGTGAGCGGGGGCTGAGCCCTGGAATAAGGTTGCAAGTGACAGGCGGTTCTGTTAAGGACCAGGGTGGCTACTGTCGTTAGGACCTAGGTGGCAGCCAGCAACCCCTGGTCAGTCATTCAATCAAACTTGGCCCCAGAAGGGCTGTCCTGGCAGGTCTCACCTGGGACCTGCTGTATTTGGAACTGTCCCCGCAGCCGACAACACGGTGTGAGCCCTTAACTGCAGAAATCCCAGACATCCAGTGTTTCACTGTCCAGCCGGTCTTGGATGAACACCCAAGGTTCAAGAATAAGCCAGTGCCTGACCAGATAATAAAGTAAGACCCCCAGTTCCCTGGAAGGAGGGTTAGGGAAGAAAATCCAATGGGGCTGCCAAGCTGAGCTAGTGGCACGATGGGCCCTGGTGCTCTTCCAGTTCTTTCTCTAAGTTAGCCAGCCTTTTATCCCTTTTCCTCTTGGGGAAAGAATCACCTGCCCCTCATTAGCCATCTGGGCTCTGCCTCTGAAAAGGCCGAAGCCAGGGATGGGAGGAACGGGGCACCGCAAATCCTCAGGAAGCAGCAACGACGTGCACTGAACTGGAGATGAGGGAGCAGTTCCAAGGAATCCCTAGCCACCCTGTGGGCTGGGTGGGGACAGAGGGACAGTGCTCATCCGGAGCACGTTCTTCCAAAGGGACATCTCAGCATTTGTTGAGGTTGGGCAGCGACAGTGGGTGTGGTCTGAGTAGGATAAAGGAGCGTTAGAGGAAGCAGCCTGAAGGCGAGTCAGAAGCAGATCGCAAGGTCATTGACCAGGCCGTGAGGCAGGGGGTCTGTGCGGCACCCCTCCCAGCTGCCCAGTTTACCCTCCTCGGACCCAGGTTCCCACTGTAGCTCCCAGAGGACAGTGGGAAGCAGGAAGACTTAGTGAGAAGGAGGGCCCGTCCCCCCAGGGAGAGGCAGCCCGCCCCAGCAGCCTCACCCAGTGCAGGAAGCTGAGCAGGTCTAGCTCAGCTTGGGTCTGAGCGTCCCCTCACCCTTCAGCCAGATGCTGTGGGCGAGGATTAACAACTGCACAGCTAGCACTGTGCGCTGCGGGCCCCAGTGTAAGAATCTCCCCAGAGATTCAGGAAGAGTGACCAGGGGGGTGCTTGGGATACCTGAGGAAATCCGTAGAAGGTACTCCTGAGACACGAGGCTAGGACCTTAGGCGTATCTAGAGCCTTCATTGAGGTCACAGGTGTGCATTAATGCTAGAATACCAACTCCTTGGGTACCCTAAGGGGTACTATGTTCTCGGAGGATATAAGGCTAATCCAGCTAGTCTAGCTTCTAAATCACTTTGCAAGGAGCACCTGATTTTAAATGCTACAACAAGGGTACGGCCAGACCTGAGGTTTACTGTAATGAGCCTCCCTGGACAGCACAAGTTCAGCCCAGGCTCAGTGTCAGAACCCTGGCATGCTGCCAGATGCTCTGCCTCTTCCTGTCTTCCAGCTTCTATAAATCCAACTACGTGCAAAAGTTCCACTACTCGCGGCCCGTGCGCAAAGGGACCGTCGACCCTGAGAATGAATTTGCCGTGAGTATCTCCCCCCCTTCAGCAGCCTTGATCATGACCTTTACCAACCAGAGCAGGCACCTGCCAATGTCAGAGTGGGAGGGCATTTGATCCAAAGCAGCAAGAAGTAAAACTAACATCCATTGATATGGTGACACCCATTCCCCAGTCTTTTCCACTGGGTTTGTTTTCATTTCTCGAGCCTCTCCACTTTTAAGACACAGTCCAGGCCTCATGTGAGATGCACTTTCCAACCACAGGGCATTCAGGCATTTGCAGAAGGTAGGAACCCTAGGTTAAGCAGGGGTGTTGATGAAGTCAAACCTTCCAAGAAATGGTAATAAGAAGCCACAGCGATTTCAGTCCCCAGTATCCCCAGCTAGGATCTGTCTTCTGTTCCCAAGGCTGGCATGAGGAGGTGGCTCTAAGTTTCTCTCAGCAATTCACCTTAGACCGTGATTCTTCATATCTTGGGAATCACTGGTCCTTTAAGACTGTAACACTGTGCGGCACCTGGGTGGCTCAGTGGTTAAGCGTCTGCCTTCAGCTCAGGTCATGATCCCGGGGTCCTGGGATCGAGCCCCGCATCGGGCTCCCTGCTCAGCGGGAAGCCTGCTTCTCCCATTACCATTCCCCTCTGCTTGTGTTCCCTCTCTCGCTGTGCTTCTCTCTGTCAAATAAATAAAATCTTTAAAAAAAAAAAAAAGACTGTAACACCGTGAACCCTGCCCCCAGAAAATGCAGGCAGATGCGTTCAATATTGCTTAACGATCCCCACGATTCACAGACCAAGATTAAGGCTTACCGGGCCTAAATCCAGGGAAACCTTTAACCTCACATTGGGAAAGAATTCTTAAGGGTAAGGTGGGAGCAAGTTTCTGAGTCCTGCCACAGTTACCTGGACTCTGGGTGGATGAGAGGCTTGGGGGCCTGGCTGGGTTCTTGCCAAACTTCTCTGGTGGACAGTTTTCATTAAATGTGCTGCTTTCCCGCCCTTGCCTCCTCCTGCTTACGGGACAGTCGATGTGGATTGAGAGAACGTCCTTCATAACTGCGTACAAGCTTCCGGGGATCCTGCGCTGGTTCGAGGTGGTTCACATGTGCCAGGTGAGTCTCGTGGCCGTCCGGGCACAGCCAGTCTCAGGAGCCCCTTTAAACCATAAGAAGGCGACAAGCTGTTGTTCAAAGCCCAGAATTCCAATGCAGGACGGGACCTGTGGTACCATCCAGATCACCTGCTTTCAGATTTCTCTCTGAAGCACCAGAGCAGTGTTTCTCGCTGGCAAATGAAGCCTACACAGAATCTAATAAGAAAGCCAATGAATGGGAGCTTCTGTGCTTGGGTGCAGTGGGGAGGCAGAGGGCCTGGAACACCATTCCTCAATCACACCCTCGTCTCTTCCTGTCTCAGCAGCACCTTGGGCTCCTCAGCAGGACACTCTGAATCCATTTTGCGGTTGGATAAACTGAGGCTCAGAGAGAAGCAATCACACAGAGTCAAAGCTCTGGCTAGACTACAACAGTTTGAACTCCCCTTGGGGGAGACAGCGTGTTCTTTGCTTCTCAGCACACTTCAGGGTCTCCGTGTCTTTAAAGAGCTAAGGATCCTCCAGCTGCCAGGGTACAAAGAAAAGGCCAGGGTGGTGGTGAGGACACTTGAAACGTGGGGACCTCTTCAGGGTGTCATTCATTTATTCATGTGATCAGTATTTAATGAGGACCCGACCCATGCCAAGCACCTGGGGATTTTTCAGTGGAGCTTACATTCTAGCGGGGAAGACATACTGAAAAGTCCAAGTCAGTACAATAATGTCATGGTGATAACCAGAATGGGGAAAAACTAAAAGCAAGTTGCTGGCGAAGTGCTGCTATATTAAATGGGGTGGTGAGAGAATGCCTCCCTGCCAAAACGGAAGGCCTGGTGGAAGTGAGGGCCTGCTCCATGCAGATATTACAGAGAAGGGCATTTTAGCAGAGGGACCAGCAAGGGCACAGGCCCTGGAGACGGAACGTGCTTGTGTCTGATTCAGAGCAAGTGAGGGTGAGTAGTGGGAGCCCGAAGCCAGATCCTGGAGGACCTTGTCGGCCACCATGAGCACTTGAGCTTTTCCACTGAGGGACCTGGAGCCATGAGCAGAGAAGGGACAAGGTCTGGCCGACACTGTCAAGTTACTGTATCATCAGCTTGAGACCATCCCACCCTAGCCCTTACTGTCCCCCAGCAGCTTGATGGTCCTCTAATCTCCCCTTCACAGGCTTGGCCTAGACCTTGGGGGAGATACCATGATGATGATGACATCAGCAAACTTCCGTCAAGCCTGTGCTAAACTGTTCACAGGCATGATCTCATTTAACCCCCACCACAGGACCGCAAGGTAGACATTCTCATTCTCCCATTGCACAGAGGAGGGAACTGACGTACTGTGTGAGTTTCAGTGAAAGAAGTGGGATTTGATTTTCACCCCCTGTATCAGACATCTGGACCAGATTCACTCTCTCCTTCCATCCCATCCCGACATCAGCAGCGCCCTGGAAAGAAAAATCTGTTCATGCCCTTTACTCAGGGGACACATAGGTACACGATAAGCTTTGACAGGTGTCCCTGGCATGGTATCAAGGGCTTTACAGCATTATCCCATCTAATCCTCACAAAGCCCTGTGATGTATATACCCTTACTAATCCCATTTCTGAGGTGAGGAATCAGAAACTTCCTGCTGATATGCGGCCCCCATCCGTGGGCCCTGGCTGTGTCTTATCCCATAGTGGAACTCTGCTCCAGCTAGGCTGTGGGGAAATTGAGGGCGTTCCTGCTGTACTCCCTGTCCTCTGCACTGCCCACCAACGCCTCTGGGGTGTTTCTCCTCCAAGCACCCATCACCCCCAACAGACTACGTGATTTGCCTATGGGTTCATTTTTAATATCTACAATTTTAAACATAATAACGTGTTAGAATATTATCTCCACTAGAATATAAGCTCCAGGAAGATAGATTTTTGTCTATTATGTTCCCTGCCCTATCTCTGAGTGTAAAAATTAGTCTCAGGCACATAATTGGTGCTCAAGATTATTAGTTAAGTAAGGCCATTGATCAGTCACTCGGTTCATCAGCAGAAACCCTTAATATCTGAGCTGGTTATCTTATTTTATGAACTCAGGAGGGCCTAGAACACCATTACTCAATCATACCCTCATCTCTGTAAAGTTAGGAAAGAGTCAACCTTTTGTTTTGCTTCGTTAATCTGGATGCCTTCTGAGAGAAGGGGTTTGGAAAACGTCCAAAAAGTTGGTCGGAGTGAACTTACCTCTAATAGCCACCCTCAGTTGAGTTACCAAGAATTTCAGGATGTCTCAGATGTAAAAGTTTCATGTCTGCCGAATGAGTTCATTTCCAAAAATCTGTTTTTGTCTTACAGGAATTGATATCTCGCTGTCGGTTATTTCTTGCACGAATTGTCATGACTACAGTACTGTTTATACAGAGCGGTGTTTTCCGATAGAATTTCAATGTCAGTTCTGTGAATTGAGGGTTCTTTCCTTGTTCGTGGCCCTGGGAACATGCAGTCTTTACCAGGGGCTCAGAGACCCCTTTCAGCTGGGATATTAACAAGCTATATTTGTTGGACACTGTATATCTCTGAGACTTAGTTTTCATTACCTGTAAGATAGAGATTGAAAAACTATGGAATTTCAGAGCTGAAAGGCACTGTAGAGGTCATTTAGTCCAAGAACTACAAATTCAAAAACCTTCCAAACCCAGGAAGATACTGTACATGCGTGAAATAGTCACATTAAGACAGCAGGGCGTGGCCTAAATTGGGGCAAACTCCCTCCGGTTGAATTATGTCTTTAAAATGTGAGAACTCTTGTCTGCGCTAAACGAGGGGCCCACTTGGGCCTACGGGGCTCCAGTGTGCAAACCCACACCTGGTTCTTGTCCAGTCCCATTAGTGGCTTATAAAGACTCTGAAGCCCAGAGTGGGACCTGAGCTGTCCAAGCGATCAGTGGTAGGAGTACATTGTAATAATAACTTAGCCTGTCTTGTGCAGTCTGTGGGATTCCTAAGAGGATTTAGGAGGGTGATAGGAGGGAAATGCCTTTGAAGAATATGAAACGCCACTTGATTGCAAGGGATTACCATCACTTCATCTTTTGGCTGAGGTTTCTCCCCCTTAAAACTGTTTCCAAAGTATTTGCTCCCTGATAATTTAGTCTCCCCTCACAGCACCTTGAGCAAGCGTTACATACTGTACTGCTGATAAGGAAACTGAGACTCAGCTTAGAAAAGGGGCCGGAGATCCAAGGACTGGGCTAAGGCCTAAGGACCAATAATGAGGCGTGTTTGGCAGCAGCGTGGGCCATCTGTGATCAGAGAAGTTCCCTTTAGAATCAGGAACCCCTCCCCCATTCCCTCCCAGCTCTGCCGCCATCCGCCCTGGGGCAGGCGACCCCTGCTGTCCAGGGAGTGAAAGGAGAGTGCCTGCTGGTGGTGTAAGCCCAGCAAGGGAGGACCCCTTGGAGGCAGTCAGTAAATGGAGCCGGCCCCATTAGCGTGATCATTGCTTTTATCCCTGTTATCAGCCCCTGACATCCAGGCCTCCCACCAAATACAGAACCCCCATAACTCTGCTGAGAGCTATGTACTCAGGCGTAGGTGAGAAACCAAAAGAATTTTCATTCTCATTCTCTGTTCCTGATGGCTATAATGAGGTTAAAGACTTAGAGATTCAAAAATAGCTTCAGAAATGAGGAAAAAAAGCCAATCAATAGGACTTTCCATTTTTAATAACTCTGCTTAAAGCCTGCATGTTTTGGACATGCCAGGCTATTGTTGAAATCCAGCTGTGGTGCTGGGCTCGATCCACAGAGTCGTGATAGATTTCCCTTAGAACTCAGTCTAGACCTCGGCTTTGTAAAGTCCCTGCGGGGCTGGTCTGTGAGCTTGCCAGAAATGGGACCTTGGGTTGTAGCTTGTGGCCTAAGGACTGCAGTCCCCACCAGCCAGAACAGCCTTCCCCGGGAGCTCATTTCCCTCTTTGTACCTGTGCACATGTGTGTGCAAGCACATGTGTGTGCACGTTTGCATGTGTTTGTGTGAATGTGGCAGGGGGCAGAAGGAAACAGAGGTGGAGTCCGCTCCTGGGGCCTTCGTGCTACAGAGAGCGCCGTCCTCAAACGTGTCCAGAAACAAGGGGTGTGGAGGCTAGGATCTCACAGATCTGAGGAAATGGTTCAAAAAGTGACCAAGAGCATGGCTGTAGAAGCTGGTCTGTCCTTCTCACACACAGAGGTTATAACAATTAGCAGGTGCCAACTTTTAAAGAACTCTGCTATGAGCCAAGTTGTCAGATTATCTCCAACAACCTTTGCTACATACCCAACGAGACAGGCGCTATATCACCGTCATGTTACAGATGACAAAATGTAGGCCCCCTTCCTCCAGGATGTCTTCTCCAGCCACTCGACCCTTCTGTCCAGCCTCTACCCGGCCCTGCCGGCGAGACTTCCCTTCTTCAGGACAACTGCTGGCCTCTGTCCTCACACCAACGAGGCTTAGTAACAGCGGCTGCCAGCCACGCCCCAAAGCAGGTGTTCCTATCCTCTGTCCTTGTTTTACCAGAGTCAACCGAGGCTCAGAAGGGTTAGAAAACTTACCCAAGGTTACGCAGCTAGAAAAAATAGCAGAGCTGAGATTTATACTCAGTTTTAATTTGTTCAGTCCAAGGGTCTGCAAACTCTGGCTTGTGGGTGTAAACACTTACACCTGTTTTGGTAAATAGTTCTGTCGTAACAATGAGGGGCTCATTCATTCACATGCTGCCCTCTGAGGCTTTCTCCCCACAATAGCAGGTTGTGTCCCTGCCTCAGAGCCTGAGATACTCACCGTCTGGCGCTTTCACAGAAGAAGCATGCAGATCCCCGGCTTAGTTTTGTATTCCAGATCCCATCTTTTGGAAACCACACTGTTTTGCCAGTTCCCGTTTGATGGCATTCTGTTTATATTGCTTTCTAAGAGGTGTTGGAATGGGGTTTCGTTTGATCTTCTCGACTAAATTGAGCCCGCCTTGGAGCAGTGACCCTTTATACGACAACCAGCCTTCGGGCCTACTGTGGGCCAGGCGGGGTGATCAGATTGCCAGCTGCCCACACAGCTAGTAGCTCACACATAGTAGGTGCATAACCAGAGGGGCTGAATTGGAGAGCATGTTTCGCCCAGGCGATAAGAAGAGAAAACCCTGGGGCACTTGGGTGGCTCAGTCCTGACTGAGTTGTTCGGTTCAGGTCATGATCCCAGGGTCCTGGGATCGAACCCCACATAGCATCGGGCTCCCTGCTCTGCAGGAAGCCTGCTTCTCCCTCTCCCACTCCCCATGCTTGTGTTC
>JAQQSY010006129.1:0-11228 GCA_028646535.1 Procyon lotor | reverse complement strand
TCCTCAACAATTTGCTATGATTAAGTAGGAGGAGGAACCAAGACATATTTTTGTGTCTTTCCGCACTGAGAGTTTGGACTCACTGAGAAAAATAACAGAGAGCATTGTAGCTTGTACTGAATACTGCAGTGACTGACGGAGGAATTTTGCAGAGATTAGACTGGGTGACAGAATGAGGGATTTTCACTGAAAAATGATCATGAATGTTTTAGAGAATACGAAAAGCAGACAGATTTTTTAGATTTAAGATTAGTGATTTTAAGCTATTTTTTTTTTTTTTTGGCTTATATTAACAGCAAAAAAAATCGATTTAACATCACAACCTAGAATGCAGACACATAATTATAAAAATACCAAAGGAAACAGTGCTTAGACTGTGTGTTGTATTCTTATATTTTATTTTCTATTCACTTAAAATGTGTATAGTGACCAACTTAATTGATTTCACATCCTGTGTATGGGGCAGAAGCTAAGGGCAGGACAGCCTAAGATGGGTCAACTTGGTATAAAGATTTTTTGAGTTGAAAGCAATCAAAACCTAGCAGATTGAGGAAAATCTCTTTAACTCCCCCTCAACTGCCTAAATTTGCATTGGAAAAGAGAGACTGTACCAGGAATAGCTATTAACAGAGATTTCTTTTTTCCTAAAAAACTTATCTACATAACAGGGAAAGCTCTGTTTTCCAAACATCTCTCACCTTCCTGCTAATGGCCTTCCTCCTCTTTGTATCTTAAGACCCTTACCCCCTCCTTAGTTCTGATGTCATATAAGCCTCATGTTGCCTGTCTTTGGAATTCCATGTTTGTGTGAATTCCCCATGACTATTAAACTACATTTTATTTTCTCTTGTTAATCTTTCTCATGTAAATTTAATTCTTAGTCCAGCTAGAAGAACCTTGGGCAAGGAAAAATGCCTTCCTTCCTCAACTGCAACTCATAATTCGAAAAATGATGCTTTAATGGAGATTGGGGTAAGGGGAGTGGAGATAAGATGCTAAAAGCAAATGATGCTTTTGCTAAAAAATGTGTACCCAGCAGTTATAAGACAGATCTATGGGACAGAAACTGATAGCGGTAAGTTCACTAAATCGTATATTTCTATCAGAGAAAATAAGACATATTACTTTTTGTGCCAAAGCTGGAATCACCTTTGTATTGTGTATTGGTGAGAGGAGTTGTGGAAAAAGTTAATTAAGCTCCAGTAAGAGATCTGGGACAAGCCAGACCTGAGTTAATGCTCTGTGTAGTGAGGTCAGACAGATTGCCACCTGTCTTCAAGAAAATTAAATTTTATTTAATTTGAGAGAGCAGAGTGCAAGCTCTCTGATATGTGCCAAGTACAACAGTTTAAGAAGTAGAAGTTTTACTTAGCTTTGTCACCAGCTATACCCTAAAACCTGACCTTTACTGCTCACACTCTTCTGCCCACCTACCTTTGTCCCACATTTTTCCTTAAGCTCTTCTTTCCAGCCTATCTCCTGATTCAGGCAAAAGACCCTATGGGCATAGCATCCCATGATAGAAACCAAACCAAACTATCCTTCCAGAAATAACAACTGCCCTGACAAAGAATTCTAGCTGGCCCAGACAGCCTAGACCAGTCTTAATGAAACTCCCCACTCACACCTGTGCAGATGGACTATGGAGTGACCCACAGAGTGACCACTGGTTACCTTTACTTCACTATAATACTAAAATCTCCACCCCAGGAGAAGCACAGGCCTCATTTACAAACATACAATATACGTACAGGCATGTTTTCTTGAGATCCATATACAATCTTATGCTACCTCAACATATAATAACAAGGTTCCCCTATCTCTCTAAATATTGTTCTAACTCTAAAAACAAACAAACCAAAGAAACAAAACAAAACCTCATTTACGCTTGCTTGGGGAGTCACAGTTTTGGAATTATTCCCCATAATTTTTGTTGAAAATGAAGTTTACTTTGTGTGAACACCAATATATAGTATATTTTCTGTCTGTGACTCACCAAGCAGTGAACTCATGTTAGTTCAGTTACAGTTTCACCTGATAGGTGACAGTTTTAATTCCTATCACTGGATGTGACCACATTTGGTGAAGTGAAAGGACAAAGAATTCTTGGAGCGAAACTAATCCAGGAGTGAGTGCTAGACTCAGAGAAGCAGATAGTCTGTTGTGAGAAGCAAATGCTAGCACCTATCATGTTTTCCAAAGCTACCGTCTAACCCCTGGCCTCAGTTCTGTCTTCAAAAAGAACCAGGTGCTAGCTGGTTCTTTTTGTGAGCTACCCCTCACAAAACCAGAATAGCTTCCTTCCCTGGCATCCTGGAACTTACTGAACTGGCTTGAGATTTTGCATCACTGGCTACACAGCTGTTTTATGCATGGCTATGAAATTCAATGATTTCTTCAAAAGCAAAATTTTGGTAAATAAATCTCAAAGGACTACACCAGTGTCCTGAACTGCTACTACTGAAATGCTCTGCTTTGCGAAAATATATTTTGTAAAACCAGAGGAGAAGGAATCTTAGTGACAAGTGTCTGATCATGTAGGCTATTCTGTATTTGTCTCTAATGATGATTTATCTGACAGGTTTGTGGCTATGCCCTCCATATGTCTTGTTTTATCCCTGGGTTTAGTTGGAGAATTATTAATTAACCTGTGATAGAACTATGTGTCATACAATCTTTGGTTTATGACATTTTAACCACCAGTACATTTTTAATGTACACTCTTGGCTTTGCTCCAAAATCCTAAGGATTCCTTCCTGAGGTTTTTCTGTTATAAATAGATAAATCTTCATATAAATAACATCCCTCATTCTGTGCAGCAACTTTGAACTTGCTGGATTACATGGTTATGTAACAAAGTAGAAGTGTAAGATGAAATGGCTACAGAAATAATGATTCAGGTAGGCTGGGTCTGAGAACAGAGAGGGGGTCCAGCAGGACCAGCTAAGAGGGTCCTTGGCTATGTGCAAGATAGAAATCAAAACATGAGCCAGCAGGAAATCAGAGCAGAGTTTATTGAGGGTATAGAGAGAGTGCAGGTACAGGCTGAGAAGTCTCAGAGAGTCTCATCTTTGATTCGGGTCAGGGTTTTTATTGAGGACTGTGGTCTGGTATATGTATTCTCTCAAAGCATCCATAAACCAGTTAGAACAAGGAGGAAGGTCCAGGTGTCCTTCATAAGTCACTTATTCCTTGGAGCAGGGGGACTTGGCATCAAGATGTCTAGTGCCAGTGGCCTGGGATATACATATGATGGTTTTGTCTGGGCATTCTTGCCCAGTCCTTGCTTAGATGTTATCTATTGTGCTGGAAGACTAGAAAGAAATCATTAACATCTTGACTTTTACAGGGAGGACGTACTACTAGGCATGTATAAGGTTGGGGGGCAGATCCTAGTAAGAATTTAAATAGGAAAAGGAGCAAGAAAAAAAAAAAAAGGGAGGGTTGTTTTGTTTTATCAAAAAGCAGATTTTTATGGAGTCCTTCAGTTTCCCTATCTCCATAGCAAGAAGTACAGCCTTGCAGTATACTTCTGAGAAATCTTGCCCCAGTCAATATTCAAAAACAAAACAAAACAAACATTTCGATATCGAAACAAAACAAAAACAAGCATTGGATGCCCATATGCTACTTCACAGATATTTAGGAAACAGCCTTTCTTTTTTATTAGTGAGTAAAATAATACTTATATTTTTATTTTCTTATTCATACAAAAACAATATTCTAGAAACTCTTATTACACATTTTAAATTATATTAAAATACATTTAATATATCAAAATTAATTTGCTTATTATGTATTTTAAAATAATGTCATAAATTTCTTATAACCAAGTTTGAATGACCGTGTTTTATTTTTATTTAAATTTTTATATCCCATATAAAATAATTTCCTTCAATATTTTAGCTCATATCAAAGAAAAATCTACATATTTTTTAAATCTACATATTTTTAACAATTTTTTAGAAAACAATTTCCTCAAGATTGAGATCCAATTAGAAATAAAAATGCTGTGGGTACCTGGGTGTCTTAGTGGGTTAAAGCCTCTGTCTTCAGCTCAGGTTATTATCTCAGGGTACTGAAATTGAGCCCCGCATCGGGCTCTCTGCTCAGCAGGGAGCCTGCTTCCCCCTCTCCTGCCTCTCTGCCTCCTTGTGATCTCTGTATCTGTCAAATAAATAAATAAAATCTTAAAAAAAAAAGAAATAAAAATGCTGCATCTTTATTTATAAAGAATTTTATTTGAACTCTTTTCTGGTTTGCAAGCTCCTCAGGAGCTTCTCAGATATAATCTGAGAAGGGCCAAAAAAAGAGGCAGGCTACTCCAGGTTGGTAGGTGGCATTTTTTTGTTTTTGTTTTTGTTTCTGTTTTTAAGATTGTATTTATATTTCAGAGAGAGAAAGAGCACGAGCAAGGTGAGGAGCAGAAAAAGAAGCAGACTCCCTGTCGAGCAGGGAGCCCAACGTGGATCTTGATCCAGGGAGTCCAGGATCATGACCTGAGATGAAGGCAGATGCTTAACCCAGGTGCCCCAGTAAATGGCAGTTTTAATAAGCAAAGGAACTTACATATGAAGCCTGTCTTGGGTGGCGACAAAACAAGTGGATCCCAACAGTCATCTGCCAAATAGAATTCTATATAGAAGCCTTAACTAGGTTCAGTCACACGTACCATGCCGGTGACCTGGTTCCAAGGTCAGTGGAGAGGGTGAGGAGCCTCTGATTGTCTAGGGCCCTCTCATGGGCCAAATGGCTGTCATATTTTTTTGATGACCTCCCCAACACTATGCCCCCATTATCCCCTCACACAATACCATGTGCCTCTTCTTCTTCCACAGTGGGCCCTGAGTAGTTCACTGGTTTGAAAGTGGGTCCTTTTGCAGCTATCCTCTAGCTGTGGTGTCCTTTAAGCTGGCAGTTGAATAACTCAAGGTATTCACTTGTGTCCTCATATAATTTAATGAATATGGCACATTAGCAGACTCATCAGATATGAACACACAGCATTCTATCTGGATAATGGCACAGGTGTCTCCTTTCACCATAATAATGTCAAGGGCTATTCTATTTTAGAAGACAGGTTTATGTATCAGAGATGCTTTGGTGCTCAGAAAGGAACAGCTTTGTTGGGTATCATTCAGGGCTTTGAATCTAATTTGAATGAATCCAGTCACGGCTTTTATGTGTGCTAGAACATCCTCCAGGCCAACTGAGGAAACAGAGACACCAGCCAAGTGATTATACGAGCAGAAAACAGGTACATGCCCACCTGGACTTGGCAGCTATTAGAAACGTGACCTGGGGTTGCCTGGGCAGCTTAGTCATTAAGCATCTACCTTCGGCTCAGGTCATGATCCCAGGGTCCTGGGATCGAGCTCCACATTGGGCTCCCTGCTTGGCAAAAAGACTGCTTCTCCCTCTCCCACTACCCCCGCTTGTGTTCTCTCTCTCGCTGTCTCTCTCTCTCTGTCAAATAAAAAAATACAATATTTTAAAGAAAGAAAGAAAGAAACAAACAAACAAATATTACCTGGTTGTATATACCATGCATGCTGACCAGGGAAGGCAGTACTTTCAGACATGAGGAGTTGGACTGGGGGCAGGATATCTCTTGATGGTGCATGTTCCTTGTCAGGTATGGGGCATTTTAACAGGTCCAGCCTGAAGCAGGATAAGTGGATCCCAGTGGGCATTAAGTAGTTCCCCTTCATCTATGGGTGTGAAGTAACTCGCCCATCCTGGGTGATGTCCCATTGCATATTCCAATAGATAATTTGTTTCCCAGTTTTGTTGGGAAAACACAACATAGCATGTTGATCTATGGTGAGCATCAGGACAATGGCTGTTTCTCTATCTAGACATGCCTTTACAGTATTGTAAAGCTACACAGCTTTGGCAGTGTACTCAGTCTGGCATGTGGACAACAGGCCCAGTGGTTGATCATTCAAATATATTAAAATCTGGGACGGTATTTTAGTCTCCCAGCCAAGGTGGTTTTATTTGTTAATAATTTAATCTGCTATTTTAATATTCTATTTTTCTTTCTACCAATCCTGCTGCTTGTCAATTATAGGGGAGATGGAACCTTGGTTCATCGCCGTGTTCTATTGTTCATCTTGCCTGTCTTGATTTTTGAAATGTAAGCTGCCAATGACAGTCTAGTTGATGAGACTATCAATACGTGGCACTCAGCTTTTCTAATCCCCTAATTGTGGTAGCATGATTTGTGGAGTGGAAAGGGAAACCTTGGGTTAGGCCAGGTACGGTGTCCATATAAACCAAGGCATATTTAGAACCTCATTCAGAGGGAAGGGGCCAATATAATCAATATGCTAATCCTTACTGCCACCTCCTGATGGCGTGCTGGGGAATGAGGCACAAACAAGTCAGCTGCAAGAGAAAGGGAGGAGGGGATGACAATAGAGAAGACTGTCGCCCAGAACAACTCCTCAGTTTCCTATTTATTAGAAAGTAGGTAACAACCAACAAAGAAGCCAGAGTAGGTCACACATTGACCATGAGTTTTGCAGATAAGTAAGAAGAAAGACAAAATATATCTGGTCACGTAGTGCATGACCTATAGTGAGCAAACCTAAACAAGAGGGTCATCTAACTAACTGCAGGTGCTTTCCAGGGAAGGGGAGATAGTGAAAAAATGAGGCAGGCAGCATTCCACCCTGAGCGGGCTGGGCGGTCCCAGCTGCTGGGCTTTAGGGACGTACACCATCCTCTCCCCCAGAGGCTCATTGCCAGTACATTTTTCTTAAGTCTTTATCTAAGCGTGCTTGGTAACTAGTATAATTTCTCATAGGTTATATTTTAAGCAGTACATTATTCTGAGGGACGGTCACACTTACCACTTGGGAATTCTGGCAGTTGGCCTCAGATTCCTTTGGCAACTATCTTCAGCATTGTTTAGAATACATAGGACATGCTATTGTTATTGCATTAAGCAAGTCATTCTACTTCAACCCAGCATTCTTGGCAATAGGACATTCTACTCAGGCATTGTGGTGGCCATTCTTTCTATGCACGCAATCTGCTATACCTACAAAGGGGTCAGTAGCTTGTAACCTCGCTAAGTCAGCAACCTCTTCATTGCCAGGGCATTCAATGCCTCATGAGCTTGAGACTTGGAAAACAATGAGGACTGCCTCAGGTTCTTGCAAATGGACCCAAATGTCTTTTCACACCACCTGACCCTTTAAAGGCTTATTCATTGTCATTCATCCCTCCACTTCCATAGTGCAGCCATACCTTTTAGAACAGCCCAATCATCAGTATAAAGGGCTAATATCCAGGCCTCCAGTAAACACTAGCCAGACTACTCTGAGGTCAGCCTCCTGGCTGCTATGGTTTGTTCCTGCTTCCATCCAGATGGTGTTAACAATGGGCTAAATAGCAACTTCAGTTCATGTGGACAGATTTCCTCTACTAGACTCATCTGTATACAGGCATCCATAGGGATTTCCTCCAGCCTCCTCTTTGCAGGCTGCAGAGGCCACCACAGGAAAATGGGCAGGGGTATCTGGAGAATCTGTATATTCCACAGGGCCTGGTAGCATGCGCATGTCTAGATAACATCCTCGTGTTATCCTCTGTTCAAATAAACATGGCACTTAATGGAAGTTTGAGCCATAGCAGAGGTGGGTTGATGAAACAGCCTCAACCCACCCTTTGATAGGCAGGGAGGTTCTTACCATAATATGCTGTTCCTTAGTGAGAGGCTCTCCCTGGAGGAGTGGTGGGTACATTGCCAGGAGCTATTGCCCTGATATATGGGAGTATATCAGATTTTTGCCCCCTTCCAAACTGAGACTCTCAGGGCGCCTGGGTGGCTCAATGGGTTAAAGCCTCTGCCTTTGACTCAAGTCATGATCTCAAGGTCCTGGAATCAAGCCCCAAGTCAGGCTCTTTGCTTGGCAGGGAGCCTGCTCTGTCCCCCCTCCCACCTGCCTCTCTGCCTACTTATGATCTCTCTCTCTCTGTCAAATAAATACATAAAAATCTTTAACAAACTGAGATTTTCCTTCTGTTGTTTCTGCCACGGGATCCAACCCACACTTTCTGGAGTCACAGACACATCTGACTCAAATGGTGCCCTGCTTGGGAGATGCCCAGAACTTAAATCTGCTGTGCTAGAATTTTTGCCTTCTCAAAGACATGTTTCTCTGATCTCCATTCTCATATGTATCCTTTTATCACCAGGTGTTATAAGGAATGGAGGCACTATTCCAGATGAAGAATGAAAGTCCTCCCAAACTCACAAATCCCTACAAAGGCTGCATCTCTTTCATGTTCTTAGGGGATGGACAACCTTGCATCTTATCCATCATAGTGTCTGGGACACATGGGCCTTACCCAACAAGACAGCTCTCCAAAACTTTACACAGGTGCCTGGGTCTTAAATTTTCTTTGGATTTTTTTGCTCTCCTTCACAAATGTTTCAGCCAAGCCTGAAGCATTTCCTGCAGCAGAAGCAAATCTTCTATGTTAGCATTATATCATCAGCATAAAGTGTCCTTTTTACTAGAGCTGGAAAGGAAAACAGGGACACATCTGGGGCTATCTTCCATGACATCTGGGGCTATGCAAGTAATCTTAGGTGAGAACTTAAAAGGTCCATTGTTGTTCCTCCCATATGAAGGCAAATTAACTTTGTGATTCAATGGCAAGGAATATACTGAAAAAGACAATGCTTATACCTAGGACCACAGAGAAGATACCTAAGATGGTGGCAAAGTTGGTCATAACCTTATGGATGGGGGACATTACCTTGTTTAGTTCCTGGTAACCTACTATCTTCCCCTCTGAGCCATCTGACTTTTTTACTTTATCTAGGCTATGTTGGATAATGAAAGCACTAAGGGAAGGGCATACATATCTACTGGGTGTGGTTCTTGGATAGTTTCTCCTATCTCCTTATGCCCCTCAGGCACACTACTGGCTAATAGTGATCACTCTTCCCAGGGGGACAGGATTACAAGTTCCCAATTGGTATTTCTTCTCAGCACTGGTTTGATGACTCTAACATGGAGGTGAAATTCTCTGAGAAAAGCTTTCAGAGTTTGACCTTCTAAGATATCAATGCCTGATAAGTTCTTTGATATTGGAGAATTAAAACCTCATATTCTCCAGAGGGGAGAAGAAGAGGTGAGGGTGGAGAATGCCCAATTTGCAAGGTCAAAAGAAACTTCCTAACTATAACTGTTAGCCCTCCATAGTCATAGATGGCACTGAGAGGGCCTAGAAACTTCTGAGGGTTACCATGTATCAGAGTACATTCATTTCCTTTATCTACCAGAGCGGTCACCTTGTTTGTTTTTGGAGGAACAGCAGATAGTGAGTTCAACATTAGGTTTCCAGTCTTCTCAGTGGCCCTCACCTGGGGGTGACGTTGGCCTGCATCCTATGCTTGAAATATGAGAAGCATCCACATGAATAGGACTGTATCCCTGAGGCTCTGTTGGAGCAAGTAGGACCTCAGGGAAGGTAGGGGCAAATGGGGCAGGTCTAGACTGTTATTTAGGTTTTAAGGTTTTCTATTAACCAGTGCAGTATTGGGTAGTCAATCTATCTTGCCTTCAGCCTGGATTCTGCAGCATTGGTGTTATACCATGTTTGCTTCCAGGTTACTTTTACTGGACCCTTCACAGCCTATGGAGATCACCTTTTGGCTTTCCAAGACTACCTTTTATCTCTAGACTTTCCCACAGCTCATAACTGTTCCTGGGATTTGTCAGTTTCCTCCAGATCAGCAACAGATTTCCTAATATCATAAATATCCTGTCTCAAACTAGGCTCAGCATGGATATTAGTGTTTTCATACCAAGTGTTAAGGGTAAACTAGAGTATCTTAGTTTTCATTCCTGCAGTGAATGTGGCCTGATTGGGGCCTTCAAAGTCAGGAGTGTAGATGACCTATCTCATTCCCAGCTCCTTAAGAACTCGATGCATCTCCCTTATAGAATGCCAGTGTCCTATACCCTAGGGAGAGTTCCTCACTGGATAAACTCTTCCTGCAGGATAGAATGATCCAGTCTATAAGGGAGTGAGTGAATACTTTGAACTCCTTGAGCATAATGTAGGCACTGCTGAATGGCAGGGTATGTGATGATGTTGTTCCTTTCTTTTTTTTTTTTTTTAGCTTCCTTCCTATCTAGTTAGAGAACTGTATCACCTCCTGTATCCCATAGCTGTACTAACCTATCCTGAATATTTCCCCTGGCCTTTTGTTGGAATTTAGCACCTATGTCAGTAAGTTCAATGGGAGTAAATTCTCTTAGTAGGAATATTTCCAGGACTGGGGGCTGTCTGCTGACTGGGGTTGTTGTTGCTGTACTTTTGTTTTCCTTCGCATTAGGGGTCAGATAGTATGGGACATTTTGTCCATGTCACTATCAATCTCCATGACATCTTCCTTTTTATACTTATCACTCTCCAGGGATTTTAAGTCTTAGTGTCCCAGTTAGGCTGAGTCACAAGTGCTCAGACCTTGATCTGCCATGGTTTGTGCCTTCCTACCTTTGCAAATCAGCATACTAAGGTCCCTAATTTATTATCCTGTTCTCTTACCTTGTCTGCCAGCCCCAAGACCAGGAGGTTAATTGACATCCATTCATCCTTCTCTAATCTCAGCTCATCTTTTTTGTTTGTTTGTTTGTTTGTTTGTTTTACAGCTCATCTTTTAATTTCCTTCCCCACACATCAGCCTCCACTTGGGTATTGGTGGCCAGCAAAACTGTCCAGAGTAGAGGCCAGCCTGTGGTAACAACCATGAGCTGTCCTTCTCTGCTGTGGTGTACTAGGTGCAAATCCTCCAACAAACATATTAGAAGGGCTGGTATTTTTGGAGCATCCCTGTACTCACACAGTGGTCCATAAGCATCTAACATGTGAGCCACCCCTCCCCAGACAGAAGTTGATGGTCAGCTCAGAATCTGTCCCACAGATGCTCCTTTCCCAAGTCTCCTGGATGGCTCACCAATTTTAGTGTGCACGCACCTCAGGTGCTTTCCAGGTATAACCTGAAGTTGGCCAACGTACTCAGAGGGCAGGGAGAGGCCAGAGAAAGAAGCTGGCCACTCCATGTTAGTAGGTGGCAGGTTTTTTTTTTCTTTTTTTTTTTATTAATTAATTTATTTTTTATTAACATATAATGTATTGTTTACCCCAGGGTACATGTCTGTGAATCGTCAGGCTTACACATTTCACAGCACTTACCATAG
>JAQQSY010006128.1:0-11230 GCA_028646535.1 Procyon lotor | reverse complement strand
TTTTTTTTTTCAACCTTCCTCTGGCTATTCAGGGTCTTTTCTTTTCCATACAAATTTTAGGATTATTGGAACCTGGTCCCAGTTCCTGCGCCGCTCCGCTCAGCTGCGGCTCCAGCAGCTGACGGCCTCCCGCTCACAGGGCCGCTGCGACCCAGAGGCGCGTCTCACCCGTGCGGGTGTCCATTCCGTGATGCATGGGATTCCGCGCCTGCGACGCCCAGTCCGCAAGCGCCGTGGCCTGGGGGGTGCGGCAGGAAGCAGCTGTCCCTTCCTTCATTTCTTGAGATCACTGTTTGCCCTCTTCTCGTAACCTAGAAGTGGGGAGAGGTGCACGCATTCATGTGTGCTCGTGTGTCTCCCTTTATGTATATCTGTTGGGCTCTCAAGGATGTGGAATAGTTGGAGCAGTTCCAGCTAGAAGTTGGAGGAAGGTAATACATGCTTTAAAGAGAGTCCCTAAATTTGAAATCTCTTAAGTTTATTCTCCACCTCCATTGGTGAACCCAAAGGGTACTCAAAATCTAATCTTTAATAGAATTTTTTCTTTCTCTTTAAGCCACCATGTTTCTTGAAAACTGGAAGAGATTACAGATGCGGCTGGGCTACTTCTGGGACCTGACTGGTATAGAAGAGGAAGAAGTGAGTTCCCTTGCGTTCTTCTCTGGATCTTTGCCTGGTTTCACTCTGCAAATAGATCTTCTCGAGTGAGATGCCCACTTATATTTGCTGTCACATCAGCCAATCCCTGGCTCCATGTTCTTAATCATGGTTGATATGCACTGAGGTCAAGAGTTCAAATCTCCACTCTTCTCTTGAAACACTGGACGTGATGGGTAGTCAGATGTCCTAGGGACCCTCTCTGGAAAAAGAGATGGCACAAGAGAAAAGCTTTTGTGGTACCTTTGATATTTAGCTTAACATTCTTCTACCTCCCATTTCATGGGTGCATGAAGCCGGAGAGTAGGAATCGCTCTCACTTAACCCAGAGCACACACCTGTCAGCACTCCTCTGTAAACCTACTGAGGGTCAAGGGAAAGGTATGAGTGCCAGATGCTGACTGCCTTTGATGCCTATGGAAGAAGAAAGAACCACTGAAATATTACAGTGTAAACCAGTGTAGCATGGGTGAAACTAGAGGATTAGCTAAGGGCAAAAGGTGGGTTCTTCTAGAAGGTTCTTCTCTAGTTTTATGGACAGATGATATTTACAGGTTGAAAACAACTCAGCTTTTCCTCTGGGCTCTTATGAGAACTAGAGTCCCAGGACTGATGCTGACGAGCTGGCAATGAGTAGTGTGTGTCTGGTTGCTCATGGTTCTTATTTATTCCAACCCACTACCACTGACGGAACAGTAGATGTGAATATTGGGTAGGGGCTCCTGATATTGTGGACACTGTTGATGAGGTGCTGGAGACAGTGTCCAGAAAGACCAGCAGGCGCTTGCATTTTGCCTGAGTACCCACCTGCAAAGGCTGGCCGCAAGCATAATGGTGGCTACATGGAAAGCCCGCCTTTTCTGTATTCTCCCCCAGTAACTGATTCACCTCGCCTTTGACTAGGGATCTCTGGCTTTGTGGCCCTGATGTTTTATGACCAAACAAGGAGATCTCCAATTCAGTCCTGTTGTCAAGCCTGTGTGCCTCCACATGTTTGTTGCATGATGTCATTTTTTTTTCTCCTTGACGCTCTCATTGAATAGGTGGGCATTCCATCCCCATGCATTGAGTGCATGTGCTCACTGTGTTCCAGGCCTGTGCATTAAGCATCTGCCTGGATGCTAGTGGTATCATGGGTTCTGTGGCAGATCAGAGAATGTCCACATGGGTTCTACCTCCAGAGAGGATACAAACTAGGAGGATAAGTGTCGGAATAATGAAGGCAATTGCGTTTTTTTGTTTTTTGTTTTTTTTTAATTAATGGCCCAATGAGTGCTTCCAATAGAAAGAGAAATGGAAGCGGGACTACGGGGGTGTTCTGGCCAACATCCTTACGTATGGGTTCCATTTGCTGCAGCAGAGAGAGAGAGGGGGAGAGAGAGAGAGACAAGGGAATTGTGGCCGGGTGTGGGGAAACAGGAGCTCCTGCTCTCCTAATGCAGGGCCTAGCATGGCTCCCAAGAAGAGAAGTCATATCCTGGCATCCAAGCCTGCATGGGCCCAGAGACGAGCTAAGTGTGTCTGCTAATGAGGGCTGAGGAAGCCAGAAAGTCTCTGCCAGAGAGGAGGTGTAAATACACAGAGAAAGCCACTGGTTATGACTTGATGTCCTCAAGAATCTCAGTCACGGGCCCCTGGCAGGGGTAGCGGGATAATGCATTTTGTTTCTGGACCCAGGTGTCCTGTTTTCTGATTTAACCCAGAGATCAGGGTTAAGTTCACAGATGGTGCATGATTTCAGGAACTCATGTGCAGCCTGGGAGCGGGCTGGCGAAGACCTGATTACCAGTGGCACAAGGAGAGGTTGCTCATGGGCTCTGGTGGCTCCTGGTGGGAGCTTAGTGCAAGGCGGCTTGCTTCAACAGCATGGTTGGTGTGCCCTGGGCCAGGCGTGGTTGAGACGAAAGGAGGACAGCCTTGTCTTTTTCTTTAATGTATTTCTATTTCAACCTAGGATATCAAACGCACTTTAAATTCAGTTCAATCTGAACAGTCTCTGAGAATCTCCAAAGGGTTACATTCAGCTGGGGTGCTTTCTGATCTCTAAATATTTAGAATCCGATGGTGAATATGTGAGAGAAATTTCTTCTGGCTGATGTAGCCGGGAAGGGTTAAACGAGTGGGATGCCTCAAGTCCAAGTTGTAAACCAGAGAGAAGTGGAAGGAGGCTGGAGACAGTTTTCTTTCAGGGCAGGGAAGGACATGAACAACCAAATCCAAGCTTAGTGTGGCCCCTGCCTAAGGGGGCTTGCGTGTGGAACCAGGAGGGACTCTCGAGAGACTTACTGAAAGACTCTTTGGATCCTATTCTTGCTGAAGAGAGGCCTGCCAGGCCTCCAGGGTCTTTGGCTCTGAAGTGGGATACTCCTCAGCTCAGTGGGCCTCACCTGTCTGATTAGCTTCCGTCAGGCCCAGGCATTCCTCCTAGAGTGTGGCCTTGTCTGAACACAGAGGTCCTCTCCTCCGTCTCTCTCCCACCCCTTGTCTGTCATCAAGCATTAGGTGTCCTACGTGGCTTTCTGTCACATAGGAAGCAATATCCTCTACCTCCCTTTCTGAGCTCAGCACATGTCGTTCTCCTTGCTCAGACCTTCATTCTCTCCCCAGCTCATTCTAGTCTTGTACCGGCTGTTCCCTCTGCCTCGAATGCTCCAGTCTCCATGTGGCCTTCCCTTTCTTGGCTCTTCTGTCTCATTCAAAACATTACCCTCCTCAAACGGGGCTTCCCTGAATCCCTGTTTCGAAGCAGCCATCCCATTTTATTTCTTCAATTGTTCTTACCCCTAGCTGCTGGTTTCTTGTGTGTGTTTGCTTATTGTCCCCTTCTTCCACTTGAAGATACTCTCGAGCTCCACTGTGGCCTCAGAGCCTAGAAAGAAGTGCAGAGCGCCCAGTAGGAACTTGGAAATTCTTCCACGAAGACATTTGTTGAATGTTGACCTCTTTAGGTCGGAGAAGGCTGGTCCTGAGCTGGCCTGGGGCCTTCCTTCAGCCAGCTCCTGAGGAGACCAGTCAGGTAGAAACAGCTTTGGGAAATATTTCCCAGCATCATGGTAGGGACAGGTTATGTATTTGTGACGATTTTGCATCAGACCACTGATCCAGAGAGGCCACGTGTTAGGAACATCAGGAATAAGGAGGACCCGCCCATGGCTGGGGGCGCTGGAGCAGCCCACACAGAGGCTGGATTCTGCTCTGGCCAGGAGCTCGGTTGTCCAGCTGCCTGCCTTTGAGGAATTCTGTAACCCCACCCGACCTTCTTGGCCATAAACAGAGAGATCCTTGTCTGACCTGCTTCAGCTGGAATGCAGAATAGCCAAAGACTCTGCTCCGAGAGTCTTGGACTCCTGTTGTGTGGCGAGAATGCTCAGCTTGTTCCAAACAGATGAGGGCTTCTGAATGGGGGCCCAGGGTGGGGTGAAGCGGGAGGAGGCTGAGGTTGAGGCGGGTGAGAGGGAGGAGAGGATGCACCTCTGTGTGATGTCACGGCCTGTCTTTGGAAAGTCAGGGACAGGTCAAGAGCAGCCTCCTAGTCAGAAGGGCAAGTTCCTTAGCTCCTTTGCCAGTTATGAAAGGTAGGGACAACTCTAGCTTGAGGGGGTTTAGAATCCCCTTTATGGGGATTCTACATTATGGTACTCACCAAAAAGATCCTGCTCTAGTTTTTTAATGAAAATCTTGCATGGAAATAATATAAATGAAAAGCGACCAGATTTCAGGGGCCATGGAGGACAACTTTGAATTTCTCAATACTTTCCTGTAGGATGATCATTGTTTTAGGCAAAAGGATTTTTGCGGAAAATGGTGGGTTTTAAAACCATTAAGCAAGTGGCTTCACAGTAGAACTTTTCAGAGCTAATACGCTCATTGTGACTCTCAGGTGGTACATTGTGTGGGCTTTTCCAATCTCTTAACCCCTGGAATTCCTTTTTAGCTTCAACTCTTTTAGCACACAATTAGGAAATGATGTGTTAGAGAATGGAGGAATAAAATCAGTGAGCTTCACAAGCCTTCAGAGATTTCTGGATGCTCCACATGGTGCTAATTACTGTGAGAAATAGAAAATAAGACATATTAGGTCGTAGATCCTCATATTGGTATAAAAAGACTCTCACATGCAAAACAGCTAGGAAATAATAAAAGAAAAATATGTAATTGAGAATTGCACGTGCTATAAGCTATACAGTTCTAGGCTATTTGAGAGGGAGGAGACCCCGCCAGGTATGCCGTAGCAGAGAAGTCGTGGAAGGGGTGGGACTAATGCATCTTTGCAGATAGGCAATGGTGGGCTGCCCTAAACCCCCTGAATAGCATCGTGTCCTGTCATATTTGTTATGTTTCTAAGCCACCTGCATGGTTTCCCCTCTCCAATGTCATGGCATGTCCTGGGAAAGTCAAAGACTGGTCAGGAGCCTAGCTTGTTGGCTTTTGGAATCTGATGTGTGAGCGGTGGTAGAGGAATGTGTGCCCTCTGAGTCAGCTGTGAGCCAGCGCCTGAATCCTTGCCTAGGGGTTATCGATAAATGATGCGGGAACATGAAGTCCTCACACCTGTAGATATTCGTCCTCGGACGCTGCAGGAAAGATCTGCCAATGAGGCCAGGTGTACACTGTTAAATTCCCTTTGAAGTAAGTCATGCATCTTCCTGCTTCAGCATCTGCATCGATTTGACCATAGTTCTCTTGATTAGTTAGGTGCTCTTTCCCGTGCCTGGTGACTCACTGTTCGGGTTTGTGTTGCTGAATGGCTCAGTGATATCTCTTGAGCATTGGTGTACTTGCCAATGTGTTACTCACCTAGGCTGTTCAGGAAACAGGTTCAGGCAAGTGAGTTTTAAGATTCCCTGTGGCCCTCTTTAACTTTGATGTTTATTGGTTGCCATTTTAGCTTGCAGAATAATGGAGCAGGAAGCCGTTTTGTCGTTGCCCCAACTCCCAGCTGTGGGGCACATCTGTTTCTCTAGCTGGGATTTGGCTCATTGAGGTATGAGGATAGTTAGTAGCATGACCAGATGCTTCTGTTTGTATCAGTTGCCCAGTTAACGTTTCCTCTCTCCTTTCTCAACACCTGTGCCATCCCCAGGAACGTGCCCAGGTTTGGTTTTCAGTGTAGTAACACCTGTTATGTGTCCCCTCTCCCTTCCCGACATTGTGTCCCTGGTCTAGACTCCTTGTGATCGTGTGTGGTGTAACATGTATCATGTCTGATAGCATTTGATCCTAAGTCCTAACTTTATTGTAGTTGTGGTGTCTGGTTTATAACCTACTGGCCAGGGTCACTCTTTTGCCTGTTTACTGACTACGCATTGACTCTTGGGTTTTAGGAACACTCCCGGCCTGAGTATGAAACCAAAGTTCGAGAGAAAATGTTGAAGGCGAGTGGCAAGTCGGTTGTCCAGAAATTGGGTACCGACACGACTGAGAATGAAGATGAGGTAAGATGCTGGCACTCGTTGCTCACTGTCTTCTTTATCTCTTAAGATCCCGTTGTCGTCTCATTTGGAGTGCCTTCGTGGACAGAGACTGGGCTGGGAGAAGGGGTTGATGAAATTGGACGGGAGGGAATGAGTCATGACGCTTTGACCTGCACGCAGAGCTCATGGGGAGCGGGTTTTGCCACAACTTGATTTGTCTCTCCTTCCTGGGTGGCAGTGTCTGGACAAAACGGGAGAGCAGGTTGGAGAAGAAAGAAACAGTTTCCGGCGCAGTACCTAGTGTCTCATAATGACAACTACCACCACACATAATGACAACTACCACCACACCAACTAGCACAATGGCCCTTGTCGCACGCTTGCTCCAGGCCAGGTGCCATTCTCAGTGCATCATACTATTTTATTCTCACAATAAACTTAGGAGGCTGCCACTCTCATCGGGTAAATGAGAACTAATGAAAAAAGTTATATTCATAGCTTAAGTCGGTTGCCAGAGGTCCCTCGGCCCATAAATGGTGCGTGGACCTGGGATTCCAGTCCTGGTCCATCTCTGACATTCGGTGCATCTAACCACTATCCGGTACTGCCCTTCCAGTGCAGTGAAGAAGCCTGAGCAGCAAATGGCCCTTCGTGCTGGCGGACGCTAATTCATGCCTGTGCTCACTTGAGCTGCTCATAGAATGTTCCTTATATTTCATTTTATCTGGGTGGGCCTTCACAAATAGGAATGTGATGGTGAACATGTCTTCTGAGTCCTATTTCTGAGTTTTCGGGTGGCATTCGGACATTAAAACAGAGCTTCAGATCTGTGCTGTGATCTGTAAATACTCCTGGTGCGCATGAACTGGGGGGTTCGGGCTGGGGGGCTCCTCTTTGGCAGCGCCTGTCTCCTCCCGGTGCCACCCTGCTTTGAAACCGTGTGTGTGTGTGTGTGTGTGTGTGTGTGTGTGTGTGTGTGTGTGTTTATGTCTTTCCTAATCTGGCTCCTGAAAAAAATCAACAAGATTGGAAATCTGTTGTTTTTGCATGTGTCTTTTCTCCATCTTGGATTTGAATTCAAATTTCATTTAATTTTACATTCTTAAAGTTGGAACCATTCATGTTAACATGCAAATTTATTCAAGCACCAAAACAGAAGAATGTGGTGTTTTTGAGCCCAGAACACTGGCTTTTTTTCTCCTTTTTCTTTCTCTCTCTCTCTCTCTCTTTTTTTTTTTTTTTTTTTTTTAAAGAAAATAGGACTTACACAGAAGAGAAAGAGGGTGGCCCCTCTGAGTTATTTTTTTTTCATAGACAAAAAGTAAGTCCAAGACCACCAATTATTTGGGGGAAATAATGAATTCTTTCTTAGGAAAGCCTAATCATCACCACCACCCTCATCAGAAAGCAAGCATTCTGTGTTCCATCAGCTTCAGGAACTTCAGGCAACCTTCTTTCTCCACCCCAGAGCAATATACGATGGATAATTTTATGGAAATCACATGTAACTTTTATTGACCACTGACTCATTTAATTTTAATTCCATAGACGGGAATGCCAAGGAGCTGGAATTGCACACATTGAGGCTGTGGTTCTAATATAAACTTTGCTTGGATATATATGCACGATAGGTCACATAGCTTTCAGGAACCATGAATAATTGAAAAACATCTGAATGCATTATGAATGATACATATGTTTATGTTTTAGCATTCAACATCTATTTCCATTACACTGTCGAGAATGCAAAGCTCAAAGCATCTAATGTCTTATGGGCACTGGGGAGAAAATGACCTCCCCTGATGAGCACTGCAAGATGAAAATGGCCTGGAATCTGATTGTCAACATCCTTCGTGTGTTCCCTCCATTCTGTTAACATTGTAAATATTCTGTTCTTGCTGTAAATCTAGCCAAAGGTGGGAGATGATGGGAGGGGCACATGTTGCTGTCTGTCGGGAGGGATGTGGCTCTTGCAAGCAGGAAGAGTCAAGGTCAATGCCCACAGCATAACATGGCTCTGGGGGCACCCTCATGTGTGGGATATTTAGGAAAGGCACCTTCTGCTGGGGAATAGAGAGGGACTAAGACCCAAAGTCTAGCTGGTGGTCGTGGATATGGGTCTTTTATCCCAGAGGATCATCTTGGCTCTGCCTTCACTGTGACCTTCAGGCTGCATATCCCCACCTCTCCTTACTTTCCTTCCTTTTGGATGATTAGGTACCATCTGTTGAGACCCAGAGAAGTATGGGAATTTGCCAAAGATCACATAACTTGTGGGGAAGCTGGTGGTCAAACTCAGCTTCACCTGATCCTCAAGGCCCGTTGCTCTATTTTTTTTTTTTTAAGTTTGAGGATACCAAGCCCATTTTTAAAAACATCTTTATTGAGATTTAGTTCTCAGACCATAAAATTCACCCACTTAAAATCTATAATTCATTAGTTTTTAGTATATTCACAGATTTATGTAGCCATTTGCACCGTCTAAGTTTAAAATATTTTTATCACCCCAAAAAGAAACCCTCTACCCAGTAGTTACCAAGCTCTGGGAAACAATTATCTACTTTTTATTTCTGTGGATTTGCCTATTCTGGACTTTCATGTTAGTGGAATCATACAAAATGTGGTATTCAGCTTCTTTCACTTGACAAAATGTTCTCATGATTCATCCATGTTTTAGCTACATCAGTACTTAATTATTATTATTATTTTTGCCAAATAGTGTTCTATATTGTGGATATACCTCATTTATGACTTGATGGACAGCTGGATGGCTTCCACTTTTTGGCTATTACGAATAATGGTGCTGTGAATATCTGTGTACAAGTTTTTATGTGGTTATATGTTTTCATTTCTCTTGGATATATGCATAAGAGTAGAATTACTAGGTCTCATGGTGGCTGCATATTTAATCCTTTGAAGAACTGCCATACTATCTCCCAAAGTAACCATGCCAGTTTACATTATTATTATTTTTAAGATTTATTTATTTAAAAGAGAGAGTGTGTGAGTGCATGCATGCTTGCATGGGGATAAGAGGAGGGGCAGAGGGAGAGGGAGAGAGAGAATCTGAAGCAGACTCCCCACTGAGCATGGATCCTGATGTGAGGCTTGGATCTCATGACCTTGAGATCATGACCTGAGCCAAAACCAAGAATGGGACGCTTAACCAACTGAGCCAGGCATCGCCCATTTTACATTCTAACCAAACAACATGAGGGCACCAATTTCTCCACATCTCAGCAGCACTTGATATCTTTTTTATTTTATCCATCTTAGTTGTGTGAAATGGTATTTTGTTGTGGTTCTCTTTAGCATATCCCTAATGACTAATGATGTTGAACATCTTTTCTTGTGCTTATTGGCTATTCGTATGCCTTCTTGGGGAAAATGCCTATTCAGATTATTTGCTCATTTTTAAATCATTTTTTATGTTTGTGTTGAAAGAGTTATTTACATAATCTGAATACCTATCCCTTATATGATATGATTTACAAATATTTTCTCCCTTTCTATGGATTATTTTTTCACTTTATCGATATAATTCAAAACTCAAGAGTTTTTTGATGTAATTCAACTTGTATGTATTTCCTTTTATCGCTTGTGTTTTTGTGTCATATCTAAGAAACCATTGTCTAGTTTAGTGTCATAGAGATAGACTCCTAGGTTTTCTTCTAAGAGATTTATGATGTTAACTCTTAACATTTTAGGTGCATGATCCATTTTGAGGTAATTTTTCTGTATGAGGTAACTAAGGGGTCCAAATTGTTTTTTTTTTGTTTGTTTGTTTGTTTTGTATGTGGATATTCAATTGTCCTAGCACCATTTGTTGAAAGACTGCCTTTCCCATTGAATTATATTGACACCCTCATCAATAATCTATTTGCCATAAATGTAAGAGTTTGTTTCTGGACACATGGTTCAATTCTGTTTTTATATATCTGTTTTATATCGGTGCCACATTGTCTTGATTACTAAACCTGTGTAATGAGTTTTGCAATTGGGAGTGTGACTTTTGACTTTCTTTTTCAAAATTGTTTTGACGATTCTGGATGCCTTGCATTTCTGTATGAATTTCATGACCAGCTTGTCAATTTCTGCAAAAAAACCTAAGCTAGGATTTTTGATAGGGATTGAGTTAAATCTGTAGATTAATTTAGGAACCATTGCCATCTTAACACTATAAAGTCTTATAATCTATGAACATGGTATATCTTTTTATTTAGATCTTCTTTAGTTTCTTTCAAAAGTGTTTTCTATTTTTAGTGTACAAGTCTCATACATATTTTTTGAATTTTATAATTCCTTTTGGTGCTATTGCAAATATAATTGTTTTCTTAATTTCAGTTTTGCATTGTTCATTGTGAGCATATAGAAATACAATGGATTTTTAAAGAAATATTTATTTATTTTAGAGAGAGAGTGAGCATGCGAGTGAGCACAGGGAGGATCAGAGGACAAGGGAGAGAAACTCCAACAGAGTCTTCTCTGAGCTTGGAGCCTGACACAGGGCTTGATCTCATGACCCTGAAATAATAACCTGAGCCAAAGCAAAGAGTTGGATGCTCAACCAACTGTGCCACCTGGGGGTCCCTTGATTTTTTTGTATATTGATTTTATATCCCACAGCTTTGCTGAATTCATTTTTTTAATTCTAATTGTTTTTAGTGAATTCCTTAGGATTTTCTATTTATAAAATCATGTCATCTATGAATAGAGATAGTTTTATTTCTTCCTTCCCCAATCTGGATGCATTTTATTTCTTTCTCTCCCTCTCTCTCTCTCTTTCTCTCTCTCTTTCTTTTTTCCAGCTAATTTCCCTGACTAGAATCTCTTGTACAATGTTGAATAGAAGTGATGAGAGCAGACTTCTTGTCTCATTCTTGATCTTAGGAGAAAAGAAGATTACTCTTTCATTGTTGAGTATAATGTTAGCTGTGGCCCATTGCTTTTTTTCTCTACAAGGCTTCGGAGTGAACAATTTACATCGCATCAACATGATGCGGATCTGAAATGAAACGTTCTATACTGTAATGAGGTGGTAACTACACGTCCACATTGGGGAGGGACAATGTGGTATGTCCCAAGGTTGGCAGGGTCATGGTACTCTAATTAGGTAGCTGAACTTTTCTCTGGGCCTCTTCTGCTTCAGCCGTCACATG